>PVJH01016724.1:0-49731 GCA_004026705.1 Nesogale talazaci
CCCACAGAATTTCTTCAGTGTTTATTCTGATTGGTAGTGACCCTATAGGCCAGAGAAGAACTGCCTCAAAGGGTTTCCAAGGCTGTACATTCCTTATGGGAGTTGACTGTTACTTCTTTCTCCTACAGAATTAATAGTGAGTTTGAACAACTAATATTTCAGTTAGCAACCCTGCAAGATAGCTTGCTTTCTATTGTAAATGGTGTTCTTCTGAAAGAAGAGAAGAGACACAGAGGGAAAGACCCATGCGATAATGCTTAGACTCAGACCTATCTGGGAAGGTGATGACCACCAAAAGCTAGAAGAGGCAAATGGAAGTTCACCGTGTGTGTGGGGGGGGTGGGGGGGAGGGGTATTTTTCAAAACCACAGGGATATACCTGAAGATTCACTTTGTCGAGACTTTTTGAAGGAATGAAAATATACTTGGGGACATTAGAGGAATATATATATATATGTATTATATACATCTGCACTATACCATGCAATAAGGAGCTTTGGTGGTGTCATGGACTATACACTGAATTGCCAATTTCAAGGTCAGCTGTTAGAGCTCACCAATCACTCTGCAAGGTAAAGATGATTGTTTCTGCTTCCACAAAGAGTTAAAGTCTTGGAAATACCAAAGGTTGTTCTACTCTGTCCTATTGGGTCACTATTAGTCTGAACCAACACAATGGTAGTGAGATTTGGGACTATAGTGAACCATATGGAGTACTAGTGTTCAGTGGGACAAACTCATCTACTATGATGGAAATCCAAGCTACATTCCCAGTTAAGACACCTCATGTGCAACCATCATCTAACTGTTTCTGGATGCCTGTGTGTTGCTATGATCCTGCACAGGCTTCAGCAGATCTTTTGGTCAAAGATAGACTAGGAATAAAGACCTGGTGACTTCCTTCTGAAAATCCTGACCATTCAAGGTATGAGGGTTGTGCAAGATCAGCTTTTGTTCTGTTGTCCATGAGGTTCCTTTGAAGACGGCTGAGTCCTCAGCAACCAGCACAGCCATCTGTATCAGAGACCTGTCTTACCTGGAGCTGTTGTAGGTTTTAAGCGCTATTGAGTGAGTTCTGACCCACAGTGACCCTGTGCATCAAAGATTAAGTGGCACCCAGCCCTGCACCCTCCTCAGGAAAATGTGCTGTAGATATCCATCCCTCTGGAGGGCCTTCCTCTCTCACGTCCTCTCTACTAGATCATAACATGGGCCTTTCACCAAGGATTGCTCACTCTAGACAACATTCCCTAAATGCACAAGACAAAGCCTCACTATCCTCGCCTCTGGCCATACTCTGTGCCCATACTGTGAGATATGATTTTAAATTTCTCTTCTCTGCCTTCCATACTTAAGCTCTCATCCAGCCTACCTAGAATGGATAGATCTTCTTAAGAAAATTACACAATGTTCCTTAGATGTGAGAAAGGCAGAAGTTTGTCTTGCTTGCTTTGGAATCATCATAAGGAAAGGTGCCTTGCTAGCTAAGGGCATCATCACATGTGTAAGGTAAAGGCCACCCTCCATGAGATGGACTGACCCCATGGATACAACAATGAACTCCAATATACCAGTGGCCATGAAGGTGGCGCAGGACAGGGTGGTGTTTCAGTCTGGTATACATAGTGCTGGTGTAAGGCACAGCTGACTCCGTGGTTAACTAAAAACAACAACACATTTCATCTGTACAAACATACAACAAATAACAATAACAACAACTAATTTCTCCTTACTATACCTCCCAATTAACTCATTCACAATCACATTTTTTTCAAGAGGACCCATGAATCTTTATTTTATCACCAACCACTCACCTTCAACCTCTGAAATAGGCTTTTTATCCAGGTGTCTGGTGAATTCACAGATTCCAAATCCATAACCTCCTCTTGAACTTTCAGCAGCATTTCAAACAGAATGTGAACAATGAAATACTGGAGTTACAAGGAACCCCGCTTAAGATCTTTTCTTACCTCGGTACATCTTAATGTTAGTAATATGCACTACATATGAGTAAAATGTTACAAGATATAATTGGCTGATATTATCATTCATGGATTTTCAAAGATCCATGATTCAACAAAGATCACATTTGTAAAGATGCTGGTAATAAAAGACAATAATAATGAAACCAAAACACACAGAGACAGGTATTCAACTTAGATCATAACCAATTCATCATGGAGTCAATACAATGGAGCTCTCTCATCAAGTCAGAGATGCCCACCACCCTAGATGGTCATCAACCCTGCCTCTGAGCAGAGTTCCCTCTTAACCCCCTGGATTCGTCACTGAGGGTTCCTCCTGGGTTGACTAATGCTAGCGTTACTCACAAATACATCCTGAGTCCTCTTTCCTTCACATTTCTACTCTGCAGAGAGTGTCTCATTCCTTCCAATGACCTTCAACACAAACACATATGCTTTGAGGAGTCAAGCAGAAATTAAAATTACCCAATGGCCAAGCAAGCATCTTCTTATACTTGAAACACAATGTGTCTAAATGACTCTCTTTACTACCAGAGATTTCCTCATTTGATTCTCACCCTTGGAAATGGGGCCACTATTCATCCAATGACTCAATCTAGGAATCATTCTTCAAACTACATTCCAGCCTCTATGCTGTTCCCAATACTCACTCTGTCAGCATAGATTTTTGCTTTTCCTAATCCCTCTTCTCCAAAATACATCTCAAGTCTGTCCATTTATCTTTACCTACAGGTCTGGTCATCATCACCTCCCAGGTAGGCATCTGTGTAGTCCCTAACTGGTCTCTCTGTGTCTACATTTTCTCCTCTACAATTTCCCCCTAAATTTTATGAGCAAGAGTAACCTTAAGTCAATACCAAATCATCTCTCTGACCTCCTTAAAATATCTCAGTGACTTCCCATTGAACTTAGCACTAAAACCCAAACATCTACCATTGCCTTCAAGTCTTTGAATGAGGTGGATGCAGTCCTCTCTGTCACCCTGTCTTCCTTTTGTCTCACTCAATCATTGTCATTCTTTATGGAGGTCACCAATGTGTGGCTCATTCTCATTACTTGAGATGGAGCCAGACTTTGTTTCTTTGATCTAAAATTTGTATTCTTGTAGCCTGGTTAACAAATCTGTACTGATTTTAGCTTAGTGTATTTATTTTGCTTTCCTATCTTCTCTTTAGAGCTAAGTTTATGATTTATTTCACCTACCATAAATGCTCCAGGTTCATCCATGTTGTGACATGTTTTGTAGCTTTGTTATTCTTTAATCTTACATTGTATTTTCTAGTGTGTATATAAACAAAGTGTTTATCCTTTTATCCATTGAAAGAACTTAGATTGTTTTAATTTTTCTGTTATTGGACATATTGCTGCTTAAGTGGGGTGTGCATATGCCTATCTCTGTCATATCTCTTTTGGCCTTAGTATTTATACCTAAGAGTAGGATTACAGGATCATATGGTATTTCTATTTCTGGAATTTTGAGAATTGCCATACTATGTTCCATATGTGATTGTTTCATTTTACATTCCCCACAGCAGTGTGTGAGAGCGCCAATCTCCCCACAACTTCAGCAGCATTTGTTATTTTCTGTTTTTATGTTGTGTCATGATTGCTGTTGTGGGATACTAACTCACTGCAGTGTTGACTTGCATTTCTCTAATGATTAATGACTACATGCATCTCTGTACGTATGAAAAGGCTTCCAAATTAATGGAATTTTTATTATCTTTTCATTCGATTTTTCCAGAAAATTTGAAAACTCTCTTGTATGTATTGATTGGCTTAACGACTTCTTTGGTTAAATGTCTATACATGTACTTTGTCCATTTTTAAAATGGGATGTTTGTTATTTTGTTGTTGATGTGTACAGAACATTTTTCCCCCTAAGGAAAACTGATGTTTATTTTGGAAACAAAACCACTGGAGCTGTTGCCTATTATCATTTGGAGATGGCACTGGGACACTTGATGGGAAGCTCATGAGGATGCAGGGTTGGGCTGTCACAGGATTACGAAGTTGCCGTTTCCAACAGGGGTCCAGATGGTCTGGCTTAGCTGCAGGGCATGTGTTGGGAATTTAAAAGTTTGTGAGATTAGATCCTTGTTAGATATGCGTTGGCAACACATTTTTTCCCTCTACTCTTGCTTTTCTTTTTTGATTATTCTGGATAATAAAGCACAGGGCCAATTGTGAGGGTGGCACAAGAGTGGACAGTGTTTCGTTGTGTTGTGCATCGGGTCACCATGGGTGGAAGCTGGCTAGATGGCACCCACAACAACCTAGACATCTTCTGATGAGCATAGATAGTTAACATTTAGAAAGTCCCAGTCATCTAGTTTATCTTCTGCTACATGTATATGTTCAGTTATGTCTGATAAGTATTTACGTCATAAATCATGACTGTTTATCTCCCCCATTTTTAATCACCTTTCTAATTTTAGGTTTTACATTTAGCTCTCAGATATATATTGTTAGCTTTTGTGTAGAGTGCGATATATGAATCTTGTTATATTTTTCTGCAAAAGGATATCCAGTTTTGTCAATACCATTTTTTAAAAGTAACTACTTCTTTGCCATTTAATGGATCAAGGTTCTTTGTCAAGGATAAACTCTCTATACGTAGATGGATTTATATTTGTGTTTTCATTTCTCTTCCAATGGTCTATATAATAATGTTATAACAGTGCCGGATGGTTTTGACTCTTACAGCTACATAGTAGGTTGTGAGATTGGGAAATTGAGATCTTTGTTGTTATTCTTCAGTAGGGTATACTTATCAAGGTCTTATTTCCTCTCCATACAGAAAGTAAAGTTGTTGAGTAGCTTTTCTGTCTCATTGTGAATATTACCAGAACATGGACCAATATCACAGTTCATGTATGAATCACTTTGGGTAGTGTTGACATTTTCATAATATTAGGTCTTCTTATGCATGAACATGATCTTTTTCCATTTCTTTGGTCTTTGGGTTTTTTCCCCTTCTTTTTATTTTCTTTAATTGTGGCATATAGTTTTGTTTTCGTGTGTGTGTGTGTGTGTGTGTGTGTGTGTGTGTGTGTATGTAACATGTTTCTAACTCTGGTTAGGTTTATTCCTAATTGCTAAATCTTTGAAAGTTGTGTGAGGTCTATTGCAAAAGACATTTTTCTCCACTTGTCTTTAGGAAGTTTCCTTAGTGTAGAACAGTGGTTCTCAACCTCCCTAATGTCATGATCCTTTAATACACTTCCTCATGCTCTGGTGACTCCTCCCCCATCATAAAATTATTTTTGTTGCTACTTAAAACCTGTAATTTTGCTACTGCTATAAATTGGACAACCCCTATGAAAGTCATTTGACTCCCAAAGTGGTCAAGACACACAGGTTGAGAACGCTGGCACAGAAGAATTGGACTGACTCGTTTGTTCATTTTACATCTTGTTGTTTTTTTTTTTTGGTTTGTTTTTTGTTGCTGAATTCTTCTATTCCAGTATCTTTCTTTATCAGGTTCTGTGAATTTCTATGTAGAGGATATCATCTATAAACAGCAATTGTTTTGCTTTTTTATCAATTTGAATATGTTTTATTTCCCATTCTTACTTTATTGATCTAGTTAGGACTTCTAGATAATAGTGACTTCAATTGGTGATTTAAAAAATCCTTGCCTGATTCCCAATCTCATAGAAAATGCTGTCAGGCTTTTCTATTGAAAATAATACTGGCAATTAGTTTTGTATATATCCCTTAATTATGCTGAGTGATTAATCTTCTATACCTTTTATGCTGGGTTTTTTATCAAGAATGGGGCCTAGATTTTGTCAAATGACCTTTTTGCATCAACTACGATAACAAAGCAATTTTTTTGCTTTATTTCTGTGGTGGGTTACATTAATTGATCTTAGAATGTTGACCCTTCCTTGCATAGCACGTGTTTATAATACAGTATTGTGAGATGATACAGCATTGTTAGATGGGCAGAGCAACACTGTTGGCTAGAATTTTGTTGGGAATTTTTGTGTCTATATTGTTGAGGAAGGTTGGTCTGCGATTTTATTTCACACACGTGTATGTACTTTTATCATGATGGCTGGCTTTGGTATCAGGATTATACTTAATATAATATAATGAAGTTGGTAGTATTCGATCCCTTTTTATGCTTTGGTATAAGATGAGTAAAACTGGCATCAGCTATTTTTCTGAATTTTTATAAAAAATCCCTTAGGCTGGAGAATTATTTTTATTGAGCTATTTTCTTTGTATGACTTCTTTATTTATTATTTTGTTATTGACCCACTCAAATTTTCTTTCTCTGTGACTTTAGGTTGGTAGTGTGACTCTAGAAATGTGTCTGTTTCTGCTGGTTTTGAAATGCATCTGGAGTACTTTTAAAAAAAATTTTTTTTTTTAGGGCATCACTGCTCTCCGGTGATGGGAGTAGGAGGCCCAGCCCCACTGCTGGAATTGAACTTCCGAACCAGTGGGCCGCAGTCCCGCGCACAACCACTACGCCACCGGGGCTCAGCCCTGGAGTGCATTTTTATAATATTCTATTATAGCTCTAGTAGGTATAGCTTATATCCCTTGTTCTTTTGTTTACTTGCAACTTCTCATTTTGTTCCTTTGTTCATTTGACCAGTGGTTTGTGAATTGTAGTGTTTCTCTCAAACACTAACTCCTAGTCTTACTGAGTAGATCGAGGGTTTTTCTGGCTTTGTTCTCATCTTGGTTCCTTTTTTTCTACTGGAAGATGCGGTGTTTTATTGCTGCTCTTTTTGTGTTTGTTCAAGTAGTCTGTACAATGAAGCTATTTATGGGCTTAAGTCCTTTCTTCTTTTTTGATGTATGTATTTGTTGTTATGAATTTTCCTCTGAGCACTACTCTTGCTGTATTCCAAAGATTTTGGTATATATGTTACCATTCTCACTTGATTCTGGAAATTTTTTGCATGTTTAACTTCCTCCATTACCCAGTACCTCTAAAGCAGCGGTTCTCAAAATGTGGGCTTGGGGTTGGAATAACCCTTTCACAGGCGTCACCTGATCCCAACAGTAGCAAAACTACAGTTGTGAAGTAGCGATGAAAATAATTTTATGGTTGGTGGGTCACCACCACATGAGGAACTGTATTAAAGGGTAATGGCATTAAGTAGGCTGAGAACCACTGCTTTAAAGAAAGTATGATTCAGTTTATATGTATGTAATATTTCCCTCTTGTTCTTCCTGTTATTAAGTTCTAGATTTATAGTGCTGTGACTAGAGAAGATACTTTGGAGTAATTCAGTATTTATATATTTTTTGAGGCTTGTCGCCTGGCTTAAAGTATGGTGAATTCTAGAAAATGATATGTATGTTCTGGATAATAATATGCACTGGATTGTAAATTTTTGGTGACATCAGTCAGTGAGCACAAAAATATGCATTCTGGTTATATTCTCTTGGTGGATTGACCCCTTAATCGCTATAGAGAGTGTGGGCATGTTATCAAAACTCTTCTCATCTGACTTCGTGACTTGCACAAGGGAAGAAACACTGGTAATTCCTGACTCCCTTAGCTGATGTGAAGGTTATATGAGGAAACGCTTGGAAAGCACATGTTCGTGCAGCTGAAGCAAGCATCCCGTTTACAGGTCTGCGTTTGCAAGGGTAGCACCTCCAGCCTTGTAAAGGGCCTCGGAGGAGCTGTGCCGGCTTCCAGAGCTGCTGATGCCAGTGCTGACAGAAGTGCCCCTGGGCAAGGCCATGTGGAGCCACTAAATAGGCTTCATGGGCCTTTTGGACAGAGGAAGGGTCAAAATAATAAGCAAATGCAATTACTCTCCCCGCCCCGAAAGATGTTAAGTTAATGTAGCCAATTGATGGAATTTGCCTATGCATGCCTATGTGAGAACTTATCTTTTTACAAATAAATAATGATGTATAGAAATAGCTCATAGATTTGGAAGGAAGTAGAGCAAAGGGGAGAGGGGAGAAAGAAAGAGAAATAGAAGTAGGGATAGGGAGTGAGATAGAGAGGATTACCACTGAGTGAGATGTCCAGATGCCCTGGTTTTCTCAAAAGCAGGAAGTTCAAAGGAGAAATACATTTTTTTCCCCTCCAGTAAACAGTTACTGTCTTGTAGAAAGCCACAGGGGCTCACTATGAATCAGTATTGAGCTGATGGAAGTGAGTTTAGTTTTCCAGCTTGGCTTCTATCAGCACTGGCAGTGGATCCAAGCGAGATGAAATTATTGACATGACACATCTTTTCTTGGTTTATTGTGATACTGTTCTTAGTCCAGTTGCCAGGAATTTTGCTTTTGTCACATTGATTTGCAATCCAAACTGAAGGCTTCAATTTTTTATCTTCATCATTAAGTGCTTCAATCTCGACTTGTGTATTAAAGAAGTAAAACACATTAAATAGCTAACTCAGTTTCAAGGATGTTGTTTGTCTCCACTAATGCTGACTACTGTAATTATCTTTAGTTTATCACATACTGGTTCCAAAATTAAACGCTATACTGCGATTAATGGAAGGACAAGATCATATTACTGCATTGGAATGGTTCTGTTGGAATAGGTATGTATTCTTTAGTTCTAAATTTGTGGGTTTTATTCCACTAGCTTGGTTTTGTGCTGTACTTTCACAAAGAAGGAAACACATAATAGCTTAGACCAGCACAAAGTCCAATCACTCTAGACCTGAAAAATACATAGTAACCATGTCTAACACTCTTCTCCGGAGGGTGTGACTTCCACTTGCAGGTTATATAATACCATAAATATCCTCAACGTTTAAATCACCTTAAGTGCAAACATTAAGATGACTTGTTTAGGTATTTCATCTATGCCAATTCCATTGCCTTTTTTTTCCTTAGGGTTTTTTTCCCCGAGAGATTTGTACAGACTACATGAAGGGGAGTTAATGGCTAAAATCCAGGTCATAGCCTAATTTCATTGTACATATTGATTTGCTATCCCTCCCTTTAAGTTTCTACTGATATGGTTGCCCCCCTCCTTACTTAATATATCATCACCAGAGAATAAAGATATGCTGAATTAGAGCTATCTTAAGAGAGTCTAATGCCACATGTACTGGTCAGACTTTGAAGGCAGAGCCAGCAGTTTTCAATGATTTTTGTTAGGGTATCTGTCTCATGACCATACAGGACTACATACACCAGAAAATCAAAGGGTAATGACCTTTCAGGCAGGCTGTGGGATCAGCCAGAAAGAACCACTTTCCCATTAGTTTCTTCGGTCACCATGGGGACCGAGTTACTCCAGGGCATGGGTATCTAAAAACACTTCCATTGCCCCGCTGCTCTCTCTCTCTCTCTCTCTCTCTCTCTCTCAATGCAACTCCAAACCCAGCTGACTGCCATCCAGCCTACTAGGACTCAGAGTGGCCTTACGTTAGACATTCTTACTCTTAGCCAGCTAGACATGGACAAATCCCATATTGAATCACCATATTGAGAGGCTCAAGTATTCAAAATATTATTACTATAAAATCTATGGTTAAAAATGTGTATTCATTATAATAAACTGTTTGAATCCTATACAAGGGAGACTTCAGAAAGCCCATGGGAAAATTCCATTTATTCTTTTATTCCACTTTTCCACTAATGTTTGGAAACCCCCTCATCTATCTATAGTTATGCACTTAGCATAACTACAGCATTCACAGATTATTTTTCTAAATGGGCAATTCACTGAATGGAAAGAAATGAGCATGTTATGAATAAATAGGACACAGATTGCCACCCATAAAGGGCATCTAAACCAAGAAACAATCAACCAACCAACATAAACCCCCTTGCCATTGAGTCTAATTTAACCCATAGGGGTTCTACAGGCAGGGGGAAAGAAGTTCATTGGGTCTCTAATACTCTGCAGAAGCAGACTTCCAGCCCTTTCTCCCATGGAGAGCTGGTGAGCTCACACTGAAGGCTGCAGGTCAGCAGCTGAGAGCCTTCACGGCCACACTGGCAGTGCCCCTTGGAAGAGGATGACTTAGGACAGATAGAATGCAAACATAAAAGAGGTGAATTATGAGATGGTAAGTCATGAAAGGTATAAGGTGGGGGGAGTGTTGTTTTGGTTTGGGAGTTTTTGTTGTCTTATTTGATGTGTGCCCTGGATAAAAGAAGAAAAAAAATGTTTTCTCTCAAAAACTTTATGTCAAAACTTGTTTTCTTCCCATGGTAATAAAAATTAATTTTTAAAATGACCTAAAAATGTGGTTGCATTGAGTGCCCTCAAGCTGTTTCTGATCAATAGTGACCAAAATCCCATCTACTCATCATTGTTGTACGTGCGCCCATTGTTGCAGCTCAAGGTCAATCCACCTCCCTGAAGCTCTTCTTCTTTCCCTTGACCTTCTAGTTTACCACACGTGTTGTCCTTTATGATGAACTGATTTCTCCTGAGAACATGTGCAAAGTATGTGAGACAAAGTCTCCCCATCCTGGATTCGAAGGAACATTCTAGCTGTATGTGTTCCAAGACAGATTCATTTCTTTCTGTCCATTTCAATTGCCTTCAACACCATAATTCAAATGCATCAATTTCCTTTCAGTCTACTTTTGCATTGACCCTCTTGCAACTATTTTTCTTAAATGTAATGAGATATAGTCCTCCTAAAGTTTGAAAGATATGAAAAATGAGCATCTTTCCTCTGGGATCACTAGGTGAATAGTTAATGGAGAATAAAAGTCACAAGTTCTACACGGAGTTTGGGTTTCTGGTTTCTAACAGACTATAAAAGCACTGCTTTTCACTTTTGTACGCTGGGTTCAGGTTTTGCCCAAAAGGTTCTTTTCTCAAAATTGTTGCTGTTTTCATTAGTCACCATCAAAATGGCCCCCATGCATGGAAATAGGCCGTATCACCAAACAAATGCTGCCAGTCCGGGATGGGTTAAGGATGAAGCCATGGGTTGAGTGTGGGGAGAAGATCCATCAAGTCTGTCTTCTGAATATGCTTCATTCAGAACTTGCTCCGCCCCAGAGCAACCTGCAGAGCCTCCACTGCTAAGCGGGAAGCGGCTCTGCATTGGCCAAGAACTGACTCCTTTCTCCAGCTGGAAAGAATTCTACTGCTGAGCCAGGAAATGTCCTCCTCCCAGAACGATGGGCATCACTCTTCCTCGTTGTGTCCACATACCAGCTGAGATGTCCATTTCACGAAGACACCTTTGCTGGCCCTTGCAGGTCAAAGAGCTTACCTCCCCCCCACTCGCCATTGAGTTGTTTTGTTTTACCGCATGGATGGCTAAACATGGGATACTTTACTATGTTATTTTAATGCCAGTGAAATGCAAGCCCCAGAAAGGCAGGTGTTCTCTTTCTCTGAGCCTCATTCTCAGACCCCAGAACAGTTGTAGGCGCATAACCAAGAAAACCAGAACCAGGACCATGGAATCCACCCAACTCCCAGGAACTATACACGCGCACCAGTCAAACTGCTCCCCCGTTCTCCCAGGCTATCCATGCTTATGGGCAGCGAAAGCCACATCTTCTCCTCACAGATAGCTACACTCTTGTAGTTATCATCCCAATACACATAACTCACTACCATTCAGGCTCGGAAGAGGGCGGAATGCATGGTTTATTGAATGAAAGAATAGTGAGTTAGAGTGTGCCCCAGGAAAAGTCTCGAAGGGAAAGGCAGACCAGGCTGGGCAAAGAAGAGAAAAGAAAACCCATCCAGATGGAAGAAAAGGGTAAGTGGAAGGGATGGAGGGAAGTGAAGTGAAAGTGGAAAAGGGAAGAATACGACATGGATAGTGAAGTCCAGAAATGGGAAGGAGACTGGATGTCGACATTCAATGGTTGGTCGTCACTGGCTTTCAGTGAAGTATCTTCAGTAGAAAGGCACAGATTGTGTGGACTGTTTAAAGGCAAGATGGGAAAAGGGAGCTGGTGGCAGCATGTACACAGTGGATATATGATGGGAAATAGAAGAGAGGAAGGAAGGGGAGAGGGAAGGAAAACCCTCCAGGAGATGGATCAACACGGGGGCTGCAACCATGGCTTCAATCCCCAGGGGCCATCGTGGGGAATGGCACAGGGCCAGGCCAGGTTTTGCTCTGCTGGGCAGAGTGTGGCTGCTGTGGGTTGGACTCCGCAGCACATAAAAATAGCAGCAGAGAACAAAGAGAAGAGGCAGGGTGGAGGGAGGGAAGAATCAAGGAAATAAGGGGAAAGACCCAGCCGCACAGACGTTTCCAGAAGTTTTAATTATTTTAAAAGGTACCCTGGTGGCATGGTGTGTTGAAGAGTAGGCCGATAAGCTGTCAGATCAGAGACTCGAGCCTCCCAGGTACTCTGTGGAGAGAAGGATGAGGCCGTCTGCTTACTTAAAGATGTTGGGCAGCAGCAGACACCCTGTAGGGCAGCTCGGCTCTGACGCCGAGGGTTATTATGTAAGAGTCAGAATCACCTGGATAGCTGACATGTGTACCAGGGTGTTGGTGTATATTTGAATGTGAGATTTTTGTATATTTGTATATTTTTGTATATTTGAATTTGGATGTGAGAATCCGTTAGGGGTTAATTGTCAGGGAACATGAATAAGTGCCTCAAGTAGACAAGAGTGAACCTGGCCATGTTTATCTTTTTATTATTTAAGGCAGATGAGGAAAAAGGAAAATGAATTTGCTGAGAATTTTAGGATAATAATACCACGCTAGGTCAGAGACTACCCTTCAGGGTTAAAAGAACCGACGACAATGTCTGCGGTGGGCTTAGACAGAAAACAGCGAGAACAAAGGCAACATTTCAAAAGACCTCCGGCATTAAAAAAAATAAACAAGTAAAAACAAACGGAAGTTCCCAGAGGACTCAAAGAAAGAATAAAAAATGAATTCTCTGAAGAGGAAAATGCATTTTGTTCTAATAATCTCTTAATAGATTTTTTTCAAACAGGATAAGGAGATTGAAAAGAACCCTGATTACTGGAGATAGATTATGCAAATTTTCATTTCATATCTCTGCTTTGGGGGTAGTATCAGCACCATTTTTAAAGCTGCAAAACCCCAACATTTCCTATCTCTGCTCCCCAGCTGGCAAGCACAGCCAAAGGATTATGCATAACACACACGTGATCCTGCGGAGCAGACATTTATGCAGAGCTCAAAAGAATCTGGGATACTGCAGCTCTTGGGGGCTTAGAAGGAAGATTTTAAAAATACGGTTCCACTGCCTTATCTGAGCCAAGAGGTTAAACACTCTCCTTCTTCTGCACCTTGCCCATTCACCCTGGGGGCTGCAGGGGGGAAATCAGCACTTCTACAACTATGAATGGAAACAACTTTGATCCTCTGATTTTATGTTATCTAAGAAGCACTAAGAGAGAGAAAGTGGGACAATGGTCACAGCTATGGGCTCAGACATACCAGTGACCATGGGGCCTACCTAGGACTGAGAAACACTTCCTTCTATTATGTATGGGGTTGTCTTGGATCAGAGGGTTCAATGACAAATAACAGGAAACCACTAGGCCTTCCTTCCTCTCCTCTCATTTTGAAAGTGTGAGCTCCCCCCACCCCACCCCACCGCAGGCAATATTCCACAGTAATACCATAATATTATTTCAGGGTAGTATCGCTAGCAGAAATATATCCCTTGGCATCACTTAGGCTAAAAGGAATAAAATGAACACACTATGCTAAATTTTTTTTGTCCCCTTCAATAACAATAACTAGGATGGTTTGCGAAGGGTAAAAAAATACCACCCCATTTCAACAGTTTATCCCAGAATTTCCTTTCTTTCAAAGTACCTGATTCGACAAACACTCTGTAGCTTGAGAACATGTCCCTCAACCTAAATCTTTGGTCATCAGTGATCACAGATCACAGGGAGCCTGAAAATCCTTGTTCCATTAAACATACCTTGATAACTTCCTGATCACAAGGGGATCAAAGCCACCATTGTCACTCAAACACCACTTTTGCCTGGTCTTTGTTAAGTCAGATCCAAATAGAATTAACTCAGGACCATAGACTCTTGTTAGAATAGTTATGCACAAAAAGTATCTTCTTCATTGATATTTTTCTGATGAGAACCCACTAGAAATCAATCTTTCTTAAGTGAACTCCACAGGTGAGACCGTATATGGGAAGATTATATCACAAATTATACTTGTCAATTATTTGATTTGTACTACATAGGAGTGATAAACAGCATTTTCTTTTTCAAAATATTTTCCCTGCCATGCAGTTGCTGCTGTCAGGTTTGACCACCTAGGTGTAATCCTGAACTTTCGATAGAATTGCCTTGAGGACACAGTGTTAATAGAACCACTCACATAAGTAACTTGTGTATAACTTTAACAAATCAAATCTAAAGGCTGGTGGGTGTGCTTGCATAGTTTCAAGCACAATTGTCCCTATGATTCCACAACTGGAAATGGATTAAAGATGCTTTATCTAAAAATGAATAATAATCAGGATGGTTTAATATTTGGAGTGTAAAGGGACTGGACGCTTATAAAATTCAAATTAAATAGATAGTTTCAATTCTCTGTAAACAGTCAGGGTTAATTCACATCGTTTTCTCCGCCCTCACTTCCCCTGACTTCAAGCATAGCAGAGCTGGGGCTGTAATTAGGGAATGGGTAGTACTCACTGTTCACCAGTTGTGTGTAAGCTTTAAACTAATAACTCAGCAATTACGAGAAAAATGAGCAGTAATTACACCCATTTCACTCGCTGCTAGACAGATGGAGCATTTTCTCCTCGGATTGGCAAACTGTTACCACATTTATTTCATTTTTACTGTTTACTATTTGTTGTACTTTGATTAAGAGTAATTACAGCCTAGGAAAATATGAAAAAACATGAATGTTGGTTATTTTGTAAAAATAGAAGGAAGCCCTTCCCCGCTCTATATTGACAGAATTCTCATTGTAGACTGTATTAAAATGGCATCCACACCCTCAGGCTAGTTTGACACAGCGTTGAGTTCCAGGAGAGCTTTTTACCAAGGGCTTCCATGCTTACTAATTACTTAGATCATCACAGATCCCATCAATATTCTGTCTTCATCCTGTGCAGCCGCCTCCAAACCCTTCACACTCATCCATCTGGTCCCCATCCACTAAAGGGGCAAAGAAGAAATTCAGCTGGGTGCGGAATAAACTGCATAATGCAAAAATCCTGGAGGGCCAAGAAAGATCATGTGAAAGCTTCTTTCTCCTTTCATTCCATTTTCCCATGAGCATTGTGACGTGCCCTCATCTCATTGCTACTGCTCTTCTGAAGCAGCCTTAGGGATGTAATGGTTAAGGACTTGGTGGTGAGTCAAAGGGTTGAGGGTTCAAAGCTCCCAGCCTCTCTGCAGGAGAAAGATGTGATAGCTTCCCAAAAGACTACCACCTTGGAAACCAGATGGAACGGTTCTCTGCTGCCTTCTAGGCTTGCCATGAGTTGGGAATTGACATGAAAATCATGTTTAAGGTTTTGTTTGGCTTTGTTTTCCTTTTTTATTGTTCTCCAGGTTTTGAAGAATAGAGGTCTAGGTCTGTCCTACCTATTAAAATAATTTCATGTATAAGGGTACTTCAAGAAATTCATGGGAAAAGAGAAGCAAACAATAATGGAATCCTTCCAGGAGCTTTTTAAGCCTGCTCATGTGTTGTCCAATGAAATATTTTGTATTGAGGGCAGTTATGACTCAGATTATCTGCTGGAGCTCTTTAGCACATCCAGTGTGGGTTTCAAGTTCAGGTGTTAGCTGCATATGCATTACTGACAAAGCATCAGGGGTACTGGGGACATGGGATACAGGAGGGGAAAGTGTACTTGCATTCATTTTTAGCAAACTCTATATTTCTTACTGGTGATATTATTTATATGGACTGGGATTTTAATGATTGCTAACACCAAGTGAGCACTTGGATATATAATTATGAACCGTTGAGATACTGTTTTCACTAATAGTAAAAATATCTCTTTTAGGGTAAGTCCCAAGCATAAAACAATGCACACTCCCTGTGTGCAATTCTCTGAAGGCATATTTTGTTAGCCATGAGTAGGTAGGGCAAGCTTCCAAATTCAATGCCCATAATGACACACTCCCAGAAGCAATAAAAGCCATCAGAGATCTCCACGGGCCCACAGAAAAGCCCGGATTTGCCAACAAACATGCTCCTAAAATGGATACTTGAAAAGTTGTGACATTAGCTCTTCCATTTCTCATAATGGAGAGGGGTGGGGTGGGGGGAAGCACACCTTGTTTTACATGGACTCCATATTGATTCGTGGAGATGTCATGTGTTAATGTGCTGGCTCCCTAATGGCTCTGCCTGTGTGGGTAATCTGCTCGGCTAGTGCAAGGCCCAGAATTGATTAGTTCCCTTAATGAGCCTTAGATTGCCTTCCACCCAAGATGGAGACTGCAGAGCAGAACGCTTGTGTGACCGGAGAAAACCAGCTTTCACGCAGCTGTCCAAGAGAGAAGCAATGAGGAGCAAGGGGTAGAAGACTTTGGGAGGCTGCAGCTTCCGGTGAGAGGGGAAAAAGAAGACACCCGTTCCTTTTCTAGGAGATTCCAAATCTTAAATTCCCAGGTTTCCCTGAGGCAGGAGAACTGAGCAAAGTGACACTCTGTAGAATATCTGAATTGGACTCTTGTCTCTGTAAAGTGTCATTTCTGTAATACTGGCATGCCACCGTGTTTCTCTGATTCAGAGTTTCCTATAAATAAAGGAGAGGCAGAAACAGTACTGGCACCTCTATCTTCATTTGTGTGCAAATTACGTTGTATAATTTTTAATCAATGCACTGGGGTCAGGGGAGAGGGGGATGGAAAGGAGACAGAGATGAACACATAGAGCACAGGTAATTTTAAGGACACAGACATTCTTCGACAAGGTACTGGCAATGAGGACACAGAACAAGTGTTTGCCAAATTTCATTGGCTGACAAGTATTTATCAAATTTCATAGAGCTGTGTAACACAAGGAGTGAAACCTAATGTGCACTATGAATTTCAATGAATAAAAATGCATTGCTATTGACTTATCAAAGATAACAAATGCACCACAGGAATGTAACTCAAAAGCTCGGCCATGGCTTTGATTTTGGTTTTGATTCTTAGAGACCCTATAGGTAGAGGAGAACTGCCCCTGTGGGGTTTTGAGGCTGCAAATATTTCCAAGAGTAAAAACTTCATCTTTCTCTCAAGGAAAGGCTGGTAAGGCTTCATAGTAAGAAGCCCAATGTGTGCCACCAGAACTCTTCCCCATAACATGAGAGACTATAAAGGTAGGAACTTGAGTGCTATTGGCAGGGAAAGTATATGAGTGTTGTGTGTACCCAGTAATTATTCTATTAACCTGAAAAGGCTCCAAAGGAATGCTTTTATTTTTTTAAAAATAGGTTCAAATGCAATTGAAAAAGTAATAGTATAAAACTATTAAAATAAGTTTAGCAATGCTCTTTTTCTTGTTGGGGAACAAGCATGCAGTCCAGTCCAGTCTGTTATAGACAGAGGCATACAGAAGGGGCTACAATGAAATCAATTCCCTCAATACCATGTCTTCAGTGCCAGCAGCTTCCCATCCACCAAGTCTACCCTTAAATGACAGGACAAAGGAAAATAAGTAAAACTAAAATAAAATCAATTCAGCAAATGGATGATGAACGGCTAATGCTCTGAGAGACAGATGGGGGGTGGGTAGTCCCGGAAGATTGTCAATACAGCAGTGGAAGAATGAAAAGGGGTAATAAGGAGGTATGGGTGGGAGAGGCTGGCTGGGATACATTTTATCACCAGAAGGTTAGGATTCACCATCAGAACTGTGTATTGATATTTTAAAATTTTTTACAAAGACATGTCAATAAAAGGAGAAAATAAAAAACCTTCTTCTTGCTCTTGTACCCATCTCCCCATCATAAATGTGCATACACAGGATGCTCATACACACAACATACATACCACACAGACATACTATACACACATTCATTCACTCACACACATGCACAAATCCATACATTTTGTGCAGAGAAACCAAACACATGCATGCATCAGGAAAGAAATGATGTTAGAGAAAATGTAGGATCCTGAACATGCTTTTATTCTCAAGTGAAAGCAATTTAGAAAATCATCTCTGCTTTTAGAAAAAAAAAAGAAAACACAGTATTAGTTAACCCATCATGTTTATATTCCAAGAGAAGAATAGGATAAAGTCTCATTGCTTAAATAAACAGAAATCCTAGCCACATGGAAAATGTCTAGTCATTGTAATTCATTCTGGAATGTGCTATAGAAAACCGAGGAGGGCCTACGAAGGGCCTGCAGTGTGCAAATGACACAACGGTGCTTTCTGTAAGCAAGGAGGACTTTGAAGATCAAAGACTGCAGTTTTCAATATGGATTACAACTCAATGTCAAGAAAACCAAAGCCCTCACAACAGAACCAGTTGGTAACATCATGATAACCCAAACCAAACCCACTTCCCACTCAGTGTCTACTCCTAACATCATGATTACTGGAGAAAAGGTTGAAGTTGTCAAGAATTTCATCTTAGTTAGATGATGAATCAATACTCATAGAAGCAGAAGTCAAGACATCAAACAATGCATTGCATTGGGCAAGTCTGCTGTACAAGTCTTCTTGAAAGTAGTGAAATGCAACGTTATTACTTTGAGGACTAAGGTGCACGTGAAGCAATCCATGGTATTTTCAATTGTCCCATATGCAAATGAAAGACATTGAGTAAGGCCCATTTAAGAAGGATTGATGCATTTGAATTATGGTGCTAGCACAGAACATTAGAAGTATCATGGTCTAACAAAAGGAAGACACCTCTTTCTTGGAAGAAGGATAGCTAGAATCCTTTTGAGAGGCAAGGATGAGGAGTTTCCATTTTATATACTTTGTCCCTATCTTTAGGAGACACAGGTCCCTGGAGAAGGATGTAAATCATGGGAAAGGAAAGAGGCAGTAACGAGGGGGCCCTTGATAAGATGGATTGACGTGGGGGCTACAACAGTAGACTCTGTCATAAGAACCATTGTGAGGATGGTGTAGCATGGAGAAATGCTTTCTTTGGTTGCACATGGGGTCATTGCGCATCAGAACCGGCTCCATGGCACCCGCCAGCACCAAGGACTGCATCTTGGAACTTGCTGGAAGACATGCAACTCTCTGGTTATTTTCACTTTGACTTGATGAAACTTTCCAACGTCATCAATGGAGAACACAGCACTGAGACAAGATGCCGTGAAGAGCTAGGACCTCATGTGCTGCTTGGACAAGGTCTCTTAAGGGTGACATGCACACCCATGTCAATGCAACCATTACACACATGCTGAATATGTAAAGAGGAAAAGAAATAGAAGTATGAGTTCACGCTAACGTATTATAGAAAGAGATTGCTCAATTAAGTATTCAAGTATTCTTACTATAGTCTAGAGGCTTAAAATGGGGCTTTCTTGCTCATGACTAAAGCTCATTTGCTCAGATTGCATTTAAGCCAAACAATCCATCACTGGAGTGTAAAAAAACCAAATGCTTTTCCTATTTTTAGCTGCTTCATTTGGTTCACCAGAAACCATTGGTTTTCAAAAGTTGCTTTGCCCCTCTCATAATAAATATACCACTACAGATACTTAATACAACTAAATATATCTAGAAGCCTCGTTATAGAAAACCTTAATCTTAAGCTTCAGGTTTCAGGCAAGTTTTATTTGGTTGCAATTCAGTCGAATTATTTCCCCTGGAATGTTGATTCTTAGAGATGAACAAAAACCACACGAAAAATGTTGCAAAGATGTGAAGTAGCAAAAAATAAGGTGATAAGGCAATCATTTTTATCCTTGAGAATTATACGTAATGGCACTAACTTTCCAGAGTGTCCCAATACATGATTAATGTATCAAATGTAAAAGGATATTGAACAAAGTTAAATGGAGAAGGCGAACTCAAATGTAGGTATCAACTTTTCTTCATAAGAGCCCTGGTGGTGGAAATGTTAAGATGATGGCTATGATCTGCAAGCTCTGCAACTTCAAACCACCAGCTGCTCCACAGAAGACTGGGTTTTCTACTTCCATCAAGAGTTGCACAGCAGGCCTGAGGCCCCGTGGCCTAAGTGGTTGAGTGTGGGACTGCAGCCCACGGCCTTGGCAGTTCCAATCTAGGAGTGGCTCTCAGGAACAGCGCTGGGTAGCTTCCACGACCACCAGAGAGCAGTGATTCCCCCCCCCCAAAAAAAAGAGTTGCACAGTAGAAACTCACAGGACAGTTCTACCCTGTCCTATAGGGTCACTCTCAGTAGGCATTGGCTTAATGGCAGTGGGTTTGCGTTTCTAGAAGACTGAAGTCTTCAATATGGATTAGCACTCAAGAAAACCAAATTCCTGACAACAGGGCCAGTAGGTAAGATCATGATCAACCAGGGAGACACTGATTGGTACAGACAGCTAATAAGTTTGGCAGCTAACCAAAATGTTGTAGACTCAAGTTCACCCAGGGGCTCTTCAGAAGAAAATCCCGATGACTTATTTCACAATCGGCCATGGGACACCCCATGGAACAAAGATGTATGCATACACACATGGGGCCCCAGAGAGTTGAGGTCACCACAAGCCAGAGCCAACTCAATGACCCACTGCTGTGTAAGTATGAATCAAAGGCTTTACCAGGAAGTAAAATGCAAATTTACTCCTTAAACTCATTTAAAATATAGTTGGAAAAAGAAGACCAATGCTTTTTCTCAGGCTTGAGATAGCATGTTTGTTTGTTTTAATGTTTCAAGTTCTTTTGAATCGGGTTCAAGAGAAGTCAGTAAAATTCAAATGCCAGCACTGTTCATGGAAAGTATTATTTTCCATGATCCTCTGGTTGGGAGTGTTTTATGGAGTACTTTACAGGGTTTGCATTATTCAATCCTTATGGCAGCTTTCGATTGTTAAGGGTCATTTGGCCTGTTTTGTGTTTTGGATGATTGAGCCCATCTTGCATTCTTACATCAGCGTCTTGGCTAATGGACTCCACAGTTTATAAGGTACTCAGGGATCAAACTCTTACCATTGCCTTTTGTCATGGAACAGGCTTCGTAGAGCAGGTAGAAGTAACCCTGGTGTAAAGAAGGGATCATTGGAGAAGGAGGACATTGGAGGTGCTAGGTGTAGCTGGGAAAAGATAGGAGACACAGTAGGGGGAAGAATAGAATGTCCTAAGTTAGAGTTAAACACACCCACTGCAACTACTGAGAGATGGGATTGCCAAGACGTAAGTGTCTACAACTCTGACTTAAACCTAGTTGCTTCAGAATCACCTAAGAAGTGTTGAAAAATAAAAATCTGTCATTCTTATCACTTTGATTCTGGATGTGAGGAGTGTAGTCCAGGAGTCTTCCGTGTGGTTTCACAAGCTCCTCTGTGATCATGATGTGTGATGAGACGGAGTCACAAGGGAAGAAAAGGTCTCATGAGGCCAGCAAGGGGGATGTATATTTTTCACTAAGAGTATGGAGCCTCGTGGGGTCTCAGTGTTGGCAGAAATGAGATCTATTTTATGTTTCTAGCACCTAGCACAGCATTTTCAGTCAACTAAAATGGATATTTCTGGATATTTCAGGAGCGAATAGGTGGATGAGACTATAAATAATTTCATAACTCTACTTAGAGACATTGATTTCACAGTGTAGTAGGGTTAACAGAGCCAGCACACAGTAGGTGCTTCACACATGCTTATTGGACAGATGAATGATTGGGTTCTTTTTAAGGAAGCCTATAAAGCCAGACTCAGGTTTTATGGAATTTCACGCTTCTACACATTGCTTCTGATCATGTTTCAAACAATCTATCTGCAATTTGGATACTTTCTGGATTCTGCACAAATGTGAAATGCTTGACAGAAGATTGAGGCTCACAACTTAAAACTATACACTATTTTGTTTTCCTATAAAATATATATTTCCTTGAAAATACAACTGCTGGGGCTGAGCCCCGGTGGCTTAGTGGTTGTGTACGGGACCGCGGCCCACTGGGACGGAGGTTCAATTCCAGCAATGGGGCTGGGCCTCCTATTCTCACTGCCTGAGGGCAGTGATGCCCTCCCCCCCCAAAAAAAGAAAGAAAATACAAATGCTATAAGTTTCAGGCTTATTTTCGATGAACTGGGAAGTCGGGTATTCATATACTTTTAGTAAATATTACAAATTTGCATTCATGAAAAGAGAACACCAACTTTTGTTTTAGCTACAGACTCAATACCCAAGAAGCATACTTAGGAGCTGTTAAAAGGTAGCTTCCTGTGGAAAAATGGAATGGACTCTTTCACGTATATATGCTTTTCCTGCATGTTATCCCCTTTATATGTCCCCTCTCTCCTTCCTGCCGTGGTTGTTTGATGTCCTTTGATGTGCTGAAAGCTGTAGAAATTAAGGAAATATTCTTGAGCACTGGGATAACAAGTAGTGCTCTTTTCCATGGTTTTAATGTTTTAACATGAGACATAGGTATTCAGTGCCACAAAGGCCCAGTAGCCAAATAAAAAGTTCCAGAGAAACAGAGTTGTTGATCATGAACGGAGAGGAAGGGATTTTATCAGAGATGGCCACACAAACTGTTGAAATTAGGCTATAGTAATAACAAAACCTGTGACCACAGAGTAATATTTTTTTTTACTCCTGGTGATACGCTGTCTTATAGAGTGGCATTGCTCCACAGGTTTTCTGGCTGTCATCTTTATGAAAGCAGACCACCAAGTCTTTCTTTCTTCTTTCATGCAACGGAGTTGGTTCGAACTACTAACCTTTAGGCTCCTAGTAGAGCACTTTATAGTCTGCACCACCCAAGAATCCCTGGCTGCTAGTTGAAATACAACCCAGGTGTAAAAAGAGGCCTTGGTGGCAGGTGCACAGGACTGAGAACTGAAAAGGTGGCAGCTCGAAACCCCCGGGTATTCTCAGGGAGAAGAAACCTGGCGATTCACCCTCCTGAAGTTTACAGTCTGGGAGATACTACGGATACTTCTAGTCTATCGTGTGAGGGACATCATGAGGTGTCCCCCCACAGAACACACCCAGAACAAAGGGGTAGAAACAGATATCCATCCACAGTTTTCAAATGGCCCAATACTTCAATGATTGTAGGCATCCACTGTATAGTGACAGCTTAGATTCTCCAAGGGACTGTACTACCATCACACAAGGGAAAGTCAGTAAGAAGAGTTTCCCAACATCGTGGCAATACAAAATGTCTCGTGAGTGTTTTTGAAATCTGCACTCACTCCCTGTCTCTTTCTGGGTTGAATACTAGTAACATTGGCAAAGCAGTGTCACAGTTGGTGGTTTTCAGTCAAGAGCCTAAAGATCATGTGGGTATTGCGTAATTATTATACTCAATGTACCTCCATACCCACCTCAATTTGACAAAGAAAAAATGGAACTTTTAAACCCTTTTTCTGTTTTACTTTCTTATTCAATGTCAAGGTACCTCTGACCATGGCCACCCCATGGGTGTGAGGTCGAAGTACGTTTCATGGGGTTTCAGTGGCTGGGGCTTGGAAAAGTAGCTTGCTAGGGCATCTTGCTTTGAACTCAAGTCTCAGATTACGTGGCTTGCTGCCTAGCATGGTGAGTGTTTTGCAACATGCAGGATACCCACCCCATTTTAAAAAACCATTTTATTGGCGGCTTGGACAACTCTTATCACAATCCATAGATCCATCCATTGTGTCAAGCACATGTGTACATTTGTTGCCCTCATCATTCTCAAAACATTTGCTTTCTACTTGGTATCAGCTCCTCATTTTTCCCCTCCCTCACCCCCTCCCTCATGAACCCCTGTTAGCTTATAAATTATTATTATTTTATATTACATTATAAAAATTATATTATTATTTTGTCTTGTCTTACACAGTCTGCCATCTCCATTCACCCACTTTTCTGTTGTCCATCCTCCAGAGAAGATGTTGCATGGAGATCCTTGTAATTGGGTTCCCTTTCCTATTCCATCTACCCTCCACCCTCCCAGATTCCCCTTTTTTAAACATAGAACTATAGTCCTTGGAAGCTCAAACTCATCAATGAAGAAGAAAAGGGAGAGTATAAGCTAGGAAATACAACTCAAGCTAAGTTGTTTTTTTTTTGGAGGGGGGCGATATTTTCCATCTGAAATCCAAAGCATGAATAAGTGGCACCCTTTTCCAGGACTGACGAGGCACTGGTGGTGCATGGTTAAGCACTTGGCAGCTAAACCAAAGGCTGGTAATGCTTTCTCTCCCCGCATTCCCTGTATTCTGAGTTGTGAATCAAGGTTTTATTTGGGCTAGCATCTTCAGCACCTCAATGTCACACTTGTTCACATCTTGCTCAGGCTATGTACTCATATGTCCACTGGGCTATGCCTATCGATCATTGTATGAATAAGCTTTCTGATCCTGCCCAAAGCAATCGCAAAGCAGCAGTGACTGTGAAGTTAATCCCGACCCCTGGTAACCCTGAAGTTATCAGAGTTGAACTGTGCACTGTAGGGGTTTCGTGGTCACGATTTTTCAGAAACAGTCAGGTCTTTCTTCCTAGTGCTTCTGGATGGACCCAACCTCCAAACTTCCAATTAGTAGGCAAAAAAATTAATTCTTAATGTAAGAACTACCCAGGGTTCAGACATCTCAAAAATGACTCTTTCCTGGAGCCTACATTGTAGAAGTTGGTAAAACTCAGAAGACAGACAGACAGACATCAACTAAATACTATTTTAAATAACCTAACTGATAACTAAGAATGACCAATCAAGTTGTTCTGAAATTATAATAGCAACGATGATTACCCAAGTCCATGCAACTATGGGCACTGTTTCTCTTTATAGTCTTATTTCTACAGTGTCCCTTTAATTTCATAATATGTTTTAGGAACATATCATAGCAAAATATTATGTTACTAAAAACTATTACTAGCTTATTAAATGATGTAAACTTAAGATTTCAAAAACATCTGATTAAACACTTGTCCTATGTTAATGATACAAAGTAAACTTTGATACATTCTGGCTAATTTTATGCAAGCTTTCACTATTATTTAAAAAAGAAAAATTGGCTGACTTCCCAGAAATTCCATTATATAAACCTGAATCCTAGGCTGATCCCTAGTCTAAAGCAGTAAAATTTCCAATGATAGAGAAAATATTTAACAGTGCTACCATAAATAAAAGATCAGATTTGGGGTACAGTGAGAAGGTAAGTCATGTACTACTAGAGAGATTATTCAAAATATTCCTTGTCTAAATTTCATCTTCAAAACATATCAGACATTGATCCATGACAGCAACACTTCACTCTTTGGGGGACTGAGAGGGGGAAAGCTAGTATTTTAATCATTACTAAACATTTTGCTGGTTTACATGGCAGCCCATGTCTGTATGAAAATAACACATCATCCAGCTGTTTCTAAAGCTCCAGATGTCCTGAACGACCCACTTGCCAATCTTCCACTGCGTATCAAGTCACGATGAGGGGGCACACATGGGAAGAGGAAAAGTTACTGATACCAGAGAAATCCAATGACTGAAGGTAGCACACACATGAGAACATAGGCAGGTGACAGAGAACCATAAATTGAGAAAGCAAGCCAGCAAAACTGTGCTGTAGTTCTTACTCTTTTTTTTTTTTTGGCGGGGGGGGGGCATCACTGCTCTCTGGTGGTAGGAGTAGGAGGTACAACCTTGCTCCTGGATTTGAACCTCCAACCCAGTGGGCTGCAGTCTCGCACACAAGCACTATGCCACCGGGGCTCAGCCCCTGTAGTTCATATTCTTATAACAACAAAAGAGGGAACTCAAAAAAGATAGGATGAAAGATTCAGTAAATGTCACACCATACATCTACCCAGGGGTGACACTGAAATAGTCGATAATCCTTATAATTCCATCATTCATAATTAAAAATGAAACATTTTTCCTCCAATTGAAAAATGTATATGCACACGTAAAGGCACACAGACAGGATGATTTTCTCAAGTGACAGAAGCTGTAAAACTAAAGAGGCAATATTCCACCGAACTAATATATGTGATCTTACAAATTGCTGGTGTGGTCATCCCATTGGTGTGACAATTCTGAATAATTTGTCTCCCCTCCCAATGCAGTGAGAATTTGTCATAGCTACTGCTAATGAACCTTGTCATGGTGGAAGCTTGCAGGCTGCTATGACGTGAACGGACTTCGGCAGAGCTTCTAGAGTAAGACTAGGAAGGAAGGCTTGGTGATCTGATCTGGAATCAATAATGGGACTGTGATCAAGGACAGGAAGCAAAGAAATCCATTGCCGGGAGTCAGGGTGCAACTCAACAGCAGCTAACAGCAACTATGATCCCATCACAATCTTTAATGAACGCTTCATTAACTCAGGACTCATCACAGCCTGGGGCCTTGTTTAGAGAGAGGGCGTGGCTGCGCTGCCTGTGGGCACTCTGCATATGGCTCACAATGGCACACCTGACCCCTTGACGTCAGCCTCAGTTTGTCACCAGTGCCTTCAGCCTCACGCCTGCTCCCTTGTCCCTGCCACCCATGGCCAATTCCAGAGCAACACGGGTATTAACATCCCCCAGTCCCTAACCTCAGCCCAGCCTGTATCCAGGACTGCCCACTTCAAGGCTCTTAGCATTCCTTGACCTCCACAGGACAATGTCCTAACTTACTGTGTAGCCTCGGGACATAAGCTGCTTACCAAATAATAGACATTTTTAAAAATTAACAAGAGACTCGGTTGTACATCTGAGCTGAATTATCTGCTTTAAATGTATCATCTTCATCTTCCCTGGCAACAAAGCCCAATAAAATTGCATTGACGTGAGGGCAGCCATGTGAAAACCATAGTAAATAGTAATAGAAAGAGGGGTGACTGATTAGTTTCACCTCACGGGAGGTCTAGAACAGAGTGTGGGTATGTCATCAAGGTGCTTTCTTGGGAAATGAGGGTGGGCAGAAAAAGTTACCTTGAGCCCAGGTGTGCAGTACTATAAGGCAGGGTTTAGTTGGCACCCTCTCCACTTTGCACTTCACTTTGCCAGTTCAAAGGCGCTCTGGCAGTGCTGTAGTCAAGGGCTTACTTGCTAGCCAAAAGATTGAGTGTTTGAACCCACCCAATAGGATGTGAAAATTATGAAAAAAATATAATTAAAATTGTATGAAAGTATTTAGCTGAAAAGCATTCGACAACTGTTGCAGCAGTACATTAATGGGCAATTGCCAGAAATTCAAACTGGATTCAGAAAAAGATGTGACACAAGGGATATCATTACTGAAGTCAACTGGATCTCGGTTAAGAGCAGAGAATACCAGAAAGATGTTTATTTGTGCTTTGTTGACTATGCACAGACATTCATCTGTGT
This sequence comes from Nesogale talazaci, assembly GCA_004026705.1. Taxonomy (NCBI): domain Eukaryota; kingdom Metazoa; phylum Chordata; class Mammalia; order Afrosoricida; family Tenrecidae; genus Nesogale; species Nesogale talazaci. Next base: position 27,294 of record PVJH01016724.1, read on the forward strand.
GGAACATAACAAATTATGGATACCAGTGAGAAAAATGAAAATTCCAGAATATATTTAATGTGGAATCTATACATAAATCATGAAGACAGTTATACAAACAGAGGAAGGAAATTCTGAGTTGTTTAAAATCTGGAATGGTGTGTGCAAGGCTCACTTCTTTTCACCAAACTGCATGTTGAGCAGAAAACCAAAGACTCAAATATTTGAAGGAAGATCTGGCATCAGAACTGGAGGAAGGCTTTTTGATAACCTGCAATATGCAGACAACACAACATTGCTTGCTGAAAACAAGGAGGGTTTAAAACATTTGCTGAAAAAAGATGAAGGATGACAGTCTTTCGAATGGATTACAATTCAATATAAAGAAGATGAAAATCCCCAAAACAGGACCAGAAGACAAAAATCACGATAAATGAGGAAAGATTGAAGTTCTCAAGGATTTCGTCTTGTTTGAATACATTACCAATGCTTTTGGAAGCAGTGGGCAAGAAATAAAATTAAATGTTGCATGGGGCAAATCAGCTGCATCTTTAAGTGTTGAAAAGCAAGGATGTCACTTTGAAGAATAATTGGCTTCACTCAAGCCATAATATTTTTAATTGCTTAATTTGCATGTCAAACTTGGACAGCAAATAAGGCAGACAGCAAAAGAATTTCAATTGTGGTACTGTTTGTTTTAAATCATTTTATCGGGGGCTCTTATAACTCGTATCACAATCCATCCATCCATCCATTGTGTTGAGCACATTTGTAGAACTGTTACCATCAATTTCAAAACATTTTCTTTCTTTTGAGCCCTTGCTATTTTCATTTTCATCCCAGATCATTCTCATGCCCCCCCACTCTCATTAACCCCTGATAATTTATTTATATGTATATTCATGTCTGTCTCTGACTGCTGACTCCTTTCACTCACTTTTCCTTAGTCTGTCCCCCTGGGAGGGGGTTACATGTAAGTCATTATGATCGTTTCCCCCCTTTTTCCCCCCAATCTTCGCCTTACCCTCCTAGTATTACTATTATCATTATTGGTCCTGAGGGTCTATTCTGTCCTGGATTCCATGTGTTGCCAGCTCTGTACCAGTGTATATGCTCTGACTGGGGGGTCAGGGGTGAAGAAGCATTAAACCAGAGGAAAGTTATGTGTTTCATCAGTGCTTTGCTGTACCCTGACTGTCTCATCTCTTCTTTGTGACCCTTCTATAAGGGATGTCCAGTTATCTACAGATGAGGTTTGGGCCTCCACTCCACTCTCCCCCGTACTCACATCAATAGGATTTTTTTAGTCTGGATGTTTGATGCCTGAAGCCTGATCCCATTGTTACGTCATGATTACACAGGCTGCTGTGCTTCTTCTATATGGGCTTTCTTGCTTCTCAGCTAGATGGCTGCTTGTTTCTTCAAGCGGTTAAGACCCCAGATGCTATATCTTTGGGTAGCTGGGTACCATCAGCTTTTTTCACCACAGTTGCTTATGTACCCATTTTGTAACAAATAAACATATGTACATAGATCTATTCCCCTATTATAATATATAAATATTTTTACATATTTACGTGCCTGTATTTATACCTCTATAAACGTCCTTTGTCTCCTACTTCTTTCCTCTATTTCCTTTTATTTTCCTTTTGTTCCACTATCATATTGGGCCTTCATTCAATTTTTCATAATTCCTCTCGGCTACATTGACCTTGATCAAGCCCCACCATGCATCCTTTGCTCTCCTTGCCACCAGTTTTCAATCACTTATTGTTCCCTTGACCCTGGGTTTGCTGGTATCCGCCTTCCTTTCTCTTCCCTCACCCTCTCTTATCTCTCCTTAAAACCATCAGTCCCACTGTTTTCTTCTCTGGATAGTTTATCCCATCTATCTTATGAATTGTGGCATTGTTGAAGACTATTGAATGCATTAAGGAAAGCCAAAAGAAAAACAAATCTATTATGGAAGAAGCACAGTCAGAATGCGCCCTAGAAGTTAGAATGGTCAAACTTTGTCTCACATACTTTTGACAGGTTAACATGTAAACTCATTAGAAAAGGGGAAGTCTATCACACAGTGGTTTCAACAATGAGCTTAAAGATACTAATGACTGTACCATTATGAGGATGGGGCGGAGCTAGGCAGTGTTTTGTTCTGATGTTCATAGGGTCACTAAGGGTCAGAACCAACAGGACAGCACCAAACAATAGCATTATCAACAAGAAAATAAAACATTTTTAAGTGATTATGTTTGCAATCATCTTCCCCTGGAATGACTCATCTTACCCTGGTATGACATGTTTGGCTGAAAGCACACTTTAATCTATTAACACTGTCTTAATTTAAAACTTTATCTTAAATTCTATCGCTACAAATTGATTGCAACTCATTGAAAGCTTACAGGGTAGAGTAAGACTGTCCCACAGAATTTCCAAGGCTATATAATCTTTATGGAAGAATACTGACACATCTTTTGACCATTCGCATTAATCATCAACCTTTAGGTTAATAGACAGCATCAAATGAACATAAATAAACTCCCAGGGAGTATGGTGGAAGAGACCTGAATTATCTGAACAAGTCACAGACTGACTGTGACTATGACTATTTAGAGCAAAGTGAAATTAAGATTCTGCCAGTAAAAATAAGGAAGTTTTATTATAAATTATTTTGAGCTAAAAAATATCAATTTTCTTAGTGTATATGTTTGTAATTTAGAATGTAAGTCCTTTAGACATGGACATACATCTCTATTTATCAATTTGGCACATCTTTTCTTTTTTCCTACAAATTGGATCAACAATTAGGACAGTGAACCCAAGCAACAGATATCCACACCAATATTCTGTTTAATGATATAAATATAAATGGACTTGTAGAAGCATGCTTTATCCTTGCTAGCACTAACAGAGGATTAATTGTAGAGTTTTCGCACACCCTTCTTTCTCTCAGCATATGTTCCATCATTTGTGAAGCAAGGATATATAGTGCATTCTAATTTCTTCTTTTGTTATTTCCTCTTGCTGTTATAACAAATTACTACAACATTGGTGGCTTAAAGTAATGTGCAAATATGATATCATTGATCCTGAGGCTGAAAGTCTGAAATGGGTCTCATGGGCAAATACCAAGGTCTCTGCAGAGTTTCATTCCTCTGAGAGCTCTGCAGGAGTCTGACCCTTCCCTTCCCAGCTTTTTAAAAATACCTAGATTCCTAGGCTCTTGGACTCTCTTAGAGTTGCTAATGATGTGTCACATTGCATTTTGCATCTTAGGTCTCTGAGTTAACTGCTTCATTTCTTTCCTTGCAAAGACATTTTGATGATGTGCTCACTTCGATAGCACATAAACAAAGACACTTTGATGAGCTAGGGTCCAGATGATATGCAGGATAATCTCCTCTTCTCCAGATCCTTAACTAACCATGCCTACACACTTCCTTTTGCCACATAGGGTACCATAGTTTAAGGATTGTAGCTCTTACAATATAAAAATGTTGAGGGCAATGATTGTGCCAACTATACTTAGAATACCCCAGACTGCAGGCTAATGGCTGCTATCCCCATGGAATACAATAAAATCTACAGCACGGAGGTACTCTCAATCCAGATGGAAAGTATGGTGAGTTGTAGTTGAGTTGACTCCAACTCATGATCATTTTATGCATGACTGAGCAAACACTGCCTGGTCCTGCACCCTTTTTCATCCTTGCTACTAAGTGCACATCCTCTGCTCAGGCCTTTGTGTCCATCCACCTCACTGAGAAGTTCTCTTTGCAAGAACATGCTATCCTTCACCAGCAGAGTCAAAGATTCAGACAAGTTTCTTTGATCCATAGAGTTTTCCTTGGTTAAGATTTTAAATCCTCCTCTGAGACTTTCTTCATAGGCTTCATCTGATCACTAGATCATGAGATCACTAGATCAAGCAGGTTCTGAGTAGGACAGAAAACCTGGCTTTCTCACAGCAAAAAATTCAAGGCAGATCAAACACGAAACTAGAGTCAAAGCACTAGACCTTCCTCTGGCACCCCTCTTCTAGACTCTAAAATATGCCTCTCAATTCATTTTTGTCATTTCTAAGCTCCCTCCTTAAAAGGTTACATTCTATTTTTTCTTAAATTTTTCTGCCTTACTTTCATATATATTTGCTACTGGGATCAGGTTTCTCACAAATTCCTTCAAAATCCTAACATAAAAGAAAGTTCCATCTATTTTTGAAAGTCTCCTAGCCAAAACCTGCTGTGTACGCGTGGAAGCTCTTGTCAGTTCCTCCATTAGCAGCTGCTCTGTCAGTGGCGTTGCGTGTGTTCCTTCCTCATTCTGTCATCAAGTTGACAGAAGAGGCCAGCTATGAGATGCACTATGAGATGCAATCCCCACAGACAACGTTCTCGGTGCGAGCCTTCTGAGTTTGTCTCTTTGCAAAGGACAGATAGACCACTTTGTGGCATTATCATTGAATCTCTGTCATTTTTTTAGTGGTCACCACAATAAGACAATGATAAAGACTTTTTTCTTCCTCGATGTCTTTGATATTGGAATTTGAAAGCTTAAGTTTGTCTGCTATGTGGATAAAATTGATTTTAAACATAAGGCTGCCGTGAGTTAGAGCCAACTTTATGGCAATGAAAGACAGCATCCATCTTTTATACAAGAGTTAGCATAAATAAAAAACAACATAACCCAAAGCACTCAGCTTAAGTAAGGGTGTGATGGCTTAATATATATTAACTAATAGGTCAAAATGGAGAATATGTCCATTTGTTCATTCAACAAGAATGATTTAAATGCCAATTGTGTTTGAAGCACAGTCCTACGGGAATTCTTTCTTAGGGATTGAGTTGTGTCTCCTGAAAAGACAGTCATATGTATTTTTCTTTTGATTATTTCATTGAGGGCTCATACAACTCATCACTATACATATGTCTGCCCAAGTGTCGAGCACATTTGTACAATTGTTGCTATCATCATTTTCAAAATGTTTTCTTTCTACTTGAGCCCTTGGTATCAACTTGTCATTTTTCCCCTTCCTTCTCCGTCCACTCTCCCTCATGAAACCTTGATAACTTATAAATTATTATTACTTTTTCATGTCTTACACTGTCTGATGTCTCCCTTCACCCACTTTGAGTTGTCAGACTACCTGGGAGTGGGTTACACATAGATCATTATGATTGGCTTGGTTTCCCTTTTCTATCCCTACCTTCCACTTACTTTCCTGGTATGGCTACTCTCATTATTGATCCTGAGGAGTTTATCTGTCCTGGATTCCCTGTGTTTTCACGTCTTATCTATACCCATGTACATGCTCTGGTGTAATCAGATTTGTAAGGTAGAGTTGTTCTTAACCCCAACAATTATATATATGGCCTTTCTTGGAAATCAGTCAAGTTGGCAACTGAATTCAAGTTAAGGTGAATATGGTTCCTAAACCAGTATGACTGGCATCCTTACAAAAAGAAAATGCACACAAAGAGACAAACAGAAGAAGAAAACACAAAGGGTGCACACAAAGCCAGACATCCTGTGGGTTTTGCTGCAACAAAACAAAGAACATCAAGAACTACCACAAACCAGCAGAAGCTAGAAAGGAGAAAAGAAAGATTTTTCCCCCTCAAGAGTCTTCAGAAAGAGCATGGTTGTTCAGACCCTAAATTTGGATTTGTAGCCTCTGGAACTATGAGAAAAATCCATTTCTGTGGCTGTCGGACTCCCAGTTATGATCACTTTTTTCAGTAGTTTTAGAAAACCTCACATACCTCTTAACACAAGTCTGAGAACAAAACTATTTTGACATATTAAAATCTGTACTCACCAAAGATTTGTAAGTGCTTCTACTTTAACCAAATCTTGTATTATGAGAGAGTTTTGCATATTGAGTGAATGACCCACCTGGGACAGAATTAAGTTGAGGAGTATGAGGACTACCTTCTCTATACAAGGGGATAACTTTCTGGAACATAATGAAGTATATCAGATCACCTCAATATAATCTTGAGGGGACTGAGATTTACAGACACGTGAGCAATAGGCTTTCATGGGTAGTGACACTTTCCATCTGCAGAGATTACGTTTGAACTGACAGGAGGAATACATCCATAATTAGCCCTTAAGATGTGATTCTCTGCTGGCCTAATTACTTGGGCCATTGTCACAGACAATAAAAGCAAATAAACCAGGGTAAGAGTCTTGTTAAAATGTGAAACATCAGGGGGCTGGTTCAAGTGCCTTTCAAACTGCAAGGGAAAAGGCAAAATGAAAGGAGTCCACAGTTTTCTTAACAGCTGAGAGTAGAATTGCCAGACAGCTCCCCAACCATGCAGGCACAACCACGTCCTAGGCTAATGTATCTAAATTCAACCCAGCCACTAATTCCTAGGGAAAGTATTCATGAGCAGTAAAAGATCGTCTTGAGTGTTTTGAGTTACATGGAGAAATCAGAGCAATTATGAAAGAAGGTTCAACTCCAGTACAAAGTTGATGCTGATGTGGTGATTATTAGTGATGCATTGGGCAAACTTGCTGCACATCTCTTAAGGGGTCAAAGATGTCACTTTGAAAATGAAGGTGCACCTGGCCCAAGCCATAGTATTTTTAATAGCTTCATATGCATAAAAGCTGAACCATGAATGAAGAAGAAAGACCACCGAATAATTGAGGCTTTTAATTATCATACTGGTGAAGAATGAAGAAAGTTCCATGGACTTTCAGAAAAACAAACAAATCTATCTTTGAAGACATGCTGCAAGAATGCTGCTTAGAAGCTAAGATAGATAGAGTAATCTCACATATGTTGGGCATCTTATCAGGAGCAACAGTCAGTAGAAAAGGACATGATGCTTGGGAAAGTCAAGGGTCAATGAACAAGGAGAGTCCCTCCAGGAGAGTGACTGACACAGAGGCTGCACTAATGGGCTGAAGTATAACAATTGGGAGAATGGTGCATACCAAGCAGTGTTTCATTCTATTGTAATTTGGGTGGCTATGAGTTGGAGCTGTTGCTTAATAGTGATTCAATATGATACACTCTCATTTGCTTATGCTCAAGAAATTACTGAGAGTTCAGATAAGCAATCGAAAATGGCAGCCATCTATTCAGGCATAAGGAATGGAAACCTGAAAGTAGTTGAGTGGGAGACTATAATTTTCTCTACACATTTCTTAATACTTTCTGCATGTTGAATTATGAATATATTATCTAATTACAAAAGTCCACCACTTGTCAGTTTTCCATACAACAGTGCTTGCACATTTCTATGATCCTGGAATCTATACCAGGAATATTTCATATGCACTCAGATTCACCCATGGTGAATAAGTTTCAGCAGAGATTAATAACTAAGACATAGTATAAAGGAAGGCCTGGTATTGATATATTTCTGGATATTAGTCAATGGAAGCCTTGTGAATCATGACAGAAAACCATCTGACTCACTTGCTTTGGGCATATCATCAAGAGGGGGGATCACAAGAGGAAAGCATCATTTGGTGAAGTAGAGGCTCAAAGAGAGTCAGAGAGATTTTTGGTGAGATGGATTGACAGAATGACTACAATGATGGACATTTATCTACTTATCTACCTACTTTTTTAGAAAACACTTTTTATTGTGAATTCTGTCAAAGTTTATAATGCATAGCATAAATTTTACCTTAAGCAACTCCTATATACTTTGTTTGAACTCATCCGTTGCAATCCCCTCAATGTGCCATCCCTTTGTCTTCTTTTTCCCTGTGTTTCCTGTTTTCATTCCTCTTGCTTTTCCTCACTGTCATTCAAAGGTGCTGCACTTCTCATCTTAAATGGTTGATTATTCCATCCCATGGGTGGCTTCAGTTCCTGACCTGAACACTGACCAAGGGTCATGGTCTGTAGACACCTACCTGTTTCGCTCTGACCAATAAGACCTACAATTAGGGGTCTCCTTCCATGTTTTTCTACCAGTCAGCACAGGACCTTCCATTATCCTTTGATCCTGATCCTTGTAGCTGATGGCGGTAACAGATACCAATTACCTCTGGTCTCAGGGTTGTAGAGAATAATGTTGGTATGGCCCATAAGTCCACTGAACTAAGTGTTCCCATGTTTTTGCAGTATAACAATCTATTTTACAAAAAGTAAAAGAAACAAAGAACAAGTCAACAGTAACCTTCTGGTCAGCTGATGGTACTTCATGGAAAGAGAATGATCAGCTATTCTTTTCCTTATAGGTCACCTAGGGAAAGATGGTATCACAGTCACTTGATTAGAATGGGAATTACGGCAACAGTACCCATGGTTTCCCTTCCATAAACCAGACACCATCAAGTCCACTCCAACTCGCTCAACCCTCCTGTGTGCCCTGTGCTCCAAAGGGTTTCCAATGGGATGCTGTTTCTCAAGTTGATCACCAACTTTTCTTTCAATATGCTTGTGGGTTGCCTTGAACCCCCAACCTTTTGGTTAGCAGCTAATCATATTAGCCATGGACTCGCCCTAGAGTCTTTCATGAGCTGCCACAAAAGGGCAAGTTCTGTTGTTAGTTTCCATCTGGTCTTTTCAAACTCACAGCAGCCCTATGTACAAGGGAAGGAAACGCTGCCTGATTCTTCAACAACCCAACAATTGCTCATTTGTTTGCACTCATCTTTGCGTCTCACAATGTTTGCCCACTATCCATAAAAACAAGCTCAGAGAGGAAATAAAATGACCAGAAATAGCCAGCAACCATCTTCGACTCGGGGAGAAGGAAACTGGTTCCTTCTCAGACCTCACCAGGGTAAATTCAATGTCAGATGATGAAAACATAACAAAAGCAAATTGTTGAAATACCACCTCCTTTTGGGTTCATAGCATTAACATTTAATGTCTGAGCCTTCTTGCATTCACAAAGACACCGACCTTCTCATGTGGGGTCAAGTCCTCTCGATAGCTGCACTTCTCAGATGATTCCTGACAAGGCTCAAAAATTAACTCATACATGGTTTGCACTTCTTAAGAGTAAACATCATGTTACAATTGAGTTGAACTGACACTCTAATAGGTCATTGTGAGTTAAGAAAGAATTTCATTGCAAATCCTCACCACGGGGCATCGTGGGAATTCTGCAAGCATCTTCATATTCATGAAGCTTAATTATAGCAAAATTGCCAATCTGTAAAATACAGCTACATTTGAATACGGCTTTCAAGTCTGAAACATGAGCAAGGAGGCTGTGAGCAATCCCCCTGAGAGACCACTGTAGCATGTGTGGGGAAGCACAAGTGAAAGGGAATTGAGGCGGGGCAAGAGAGAAAGAAAAGAAAAACAAAAACAGATCAAGAGGCACTCTGTTTTACCCAGACAAAAAATGAAAATGCCAATCACAGAAAGGGTCTTATTATATACTTGCAATCAACCATAATACTCAAATTGGTGAATAAAGAATCAGATAAAATCATAAGTTCAAGACAGGAGTCTCAAAGATATAGAAATATTAGTTAAGGGAATGAATGGAAAGTTTCATAGACTGCATGCACAGTCCATCTGTTCTGCTCAGAGGTTAAAAGGGCTTGGTCTTTGAGTCCCTGCTATAATTAACTTGAAACTCTAAAGGCTCATTGGGAGAGGAGAGGCATCAACTTGAAATAACTGAGATGATGATGTTTCAGCAATATATGAACAGAGAAATTGTACGAAGTGTCTTACCCAAGGAGGTCTGTTGACATGTCTCATATGATTAAAAATACATAAATGATTCCAATTCTCTGATAGGAAAAAGCATTTCACCTTTGGCAGGGTTATGATTATGGAGGCAGTGATTCAATTCTCACTTTCCATGCAGGAGACACCTGGTCAATGTTCCTCTTGGGTGTGGCCATCAGCTCTCTGCCTATGGAGGTTGGCCAGTGGCTATGGCACTGGACATGTTTCAGTGAAGTTTCTATACTCAGAGACAGCAGGAAGAAAATCCTGGCAATCTACTTCCAAGGAAAATCACTGGAAAACCCAAGGCGTACAATGGTCCCATTTGCTACCGGTCACAGGGATGGCTCAGAGGCTGGAACTGTTTTGTCTTATTGTGCAGGCAGTTGCTGTGTGTCAAGGGAGACTTGATGGCCATGAACAATAACCACATGGCTATGATTTCCCAGCAAAGAAATAACCCACCAGAATGAATCCTTACCTCCTTCTTTTCTAAAGATTTGTTCTGGTGTGTTCTTGCCCACAAACAAAAAGGAATTCCATATTTCATGACATTTCCTGATTACAGTTGCTTGGTGCCTAGATGCGTAATTTGATGGCCCTTCCCCTTATTCCATTTAACATTTTTACATTTTAACTCACTGGTGTGGCATCTGGTCCTTTGTGTACAAACACATGACTTATGAATAATGAAGCAATAATTAGCCCTCAAGCCACATTTACTGCCAAGGCTGATGGAGACAAGCATGATGAATGAGACATACTTTAGATAGGTTTTGCCACATAATGTGAATACAACCTATTATTGATTGAATTGCGCCCTGAAAAGTACTGACTCCTAGTGCAGGTCCTGGTGTTTGAAACAGTGATTTTGATGATGTTACCAGTTGTGTTAACATTAAGTGGTACTAGAGTGTTGTCCTTATTAAAAGAGTCAAAGGATCACAAATACAGACATGGAAGAAGGAGGGCCATGTTAAGCTCGAGGAAGCCAGTGCACTGATGCATCAAGGAACACCAAAGACCCCTGGCTGTGAGCAGAAAGAAAGAGAGAGGCCTGGGACAGAGTACCTCAGAGCATCCAGAAGGAATCAACATGGCTAACCATTGAGTTGAGACTTTTTGCCTCCTGCACGGAAGGATAATGCATAAAGTGTGCGGCAAAAGTAATACAACAAATGCTCTTCAAATTAAAAAAATAAAATCAATCAATTGCTTAAGAAAAACTAAAAAAAGAAAAGCTAGTCTGCGCAGTATGACAAGAGCACAAACCCAAAACAGAGCAGTTGTAATGCACTCAGCACTTGTTGTGTAGTAGGAATTACTCTCAGTGTGTCAACCTCCATCCCTCTATTATGTCTTTACCTGACCCTAGTGCAGTGGTTCTCAACCTTCCTAATGCCACGACTCTTTAATACAGTTCCCCAGGTTGTGATGACCCCCAACCATAAAATTATTTTTGTTGTTACTTCACAACTGTAATTTTGCTACTCTTATGAATCGGGCAACCCCTGTGAAAGGGTGGTTAGACCCCCAAAGGGGTCATGACCCACAGGTTGAGAACTGCTGCTCTCGTGGCTACTCTTATTGGTAGGTGCCGTCAGGTTGACTCTAATTGACAGGGACTTATGGACAATAGCACAAAACACAGCCCAATCCTGCACCACTCTCACACTGTTGACAAGTTGGAGTCTCCTATTGCAGCCACTTTGTCACTCCTCCTTGGTGAAGGTCTCTGTTTTGCTGACCCTCTACTTCACAAGGCATGATGTCCTACTCCAGAGTCCCTCTTGATAACATGTGCAAAGTACAGGAGACGAATTCTCACCACCCTGACTTCTAACTGGTGTTCTCACTCTGCTTCCTCCAGGACAAATTTCTTGGTTCTTCGGGAAGTCTGTGGTACTTTCAATAATCTGACTCAGCACTACAATTTAAATGCACCAATTCTCCATTGTTCTTTCTCATTCATTATTCATTTAGTAGGACTATCTCTGTGAACAAAAGCTCCATAATGTACATGGAACTGTGATCACATTCTTAGTGACTGGCACAAAGAGAATTCGGCCCAGAGTAGTTTCACTGAGAAACTAGAGTCTTTAGTGACCAAATAACTGCTATTTCTCTCCAAATACCACTGAAATGGACCAAGACAGTGAAAGGGAAGGGAGAAGAGGTAGAAAATAGGGGGACAGCGGAAAGGAGAGGCAAAAAAGAAAGGAAAGAAGGAAAAAGGAAGGGAGAGAAAGAGGAAGCAATCTGAATGAGTGCTTAAAAACAAGAAACAATACCATCAAATGTCCAGAAGGTACATAAATTTATGATTAATAATAACATAAACATACACATTCACATATCTGCCATTCAAAAATCCATTAAAAGTTAAAAAGATTTAAAAATTTTATTTATATTATTTATATTTATTTTTTAATGATTCTCTCCCTAGTAAAACTTGGCCTGAACTCAATGAAACTGCGTGATCCTACTTTGCCATGCTCTGAATGAACAAATTTCATGTTCTGTTGCAGGACAGTCCTTGGTCCTACAGGGTACACACCCTACTTATCTAAAGTCTGAGAAACTCGGCATCTCTTCTGGAGGCAGGAGTTGAATAAGGCCTGAAAGAACTATGAACCTGTCTGCCTGGCAGGTACTGCTGTCCTTGATAGTGAAAACTAGAAACATGGAAACTCAATAGAGAAAGAAACATAAATCTCAATGACCGATGAAAGAAAAGGAGCTGGCTCTACTGTAAGAAGAATTCACAGTAATGTTATCACATTAGGATCTACCATCCTTCGCGTTCCCCTCTGGAATAATCACATAACCCGGTTTGAGCTTAACCTCAGGGAGGCCCACTTTGGACTCTGATTACATTTGAGCTTCAAGGCTTGACCTTGAGGCTTCTGAATGTAGAACATGTTGGTGTACAGTTTCCAATCTAAATAGGACAGATTTACAGACATTATTTCTCAGAGATTGCAACGTTCCTATCGTGTATAAACAATATAAAACAGCATTTGTTGGGTAGTTGTTACACCCATTTCTGTTGCCATCAAATTGAATCTGATTCTTGATAACTTTACAAGTAATGTAAAAATATTCCACCAGCATTTTGTTTATCAATGTTTTGTATGTGTGTGTGCTTAGGGGGTCTAGTGCATATGACTTACTAAAATGAGTGCCAGAGCAAGGATTCAGGTCTCTTAACATTCTTGCATGGAAAAACCATGCACAAACCCCCAAACCAATGCTCATAGCATGTTCACAGTTATTGACACACCTGCAAACCAGCACATGTTTAGAACAGTGAAAACTGTGAGTCATCTGATCCACAAATTTGTTTCCATATCTGTACATCACTACTGCAGGGTTCAGTGTCCCCAGAGTAAAGAAAATTGATGGCATATCCAAAATTGTTTGAGGTCTACCCTAAGACTCCAAGGCTGATGAGTACAGCAACTGAGGATCCAAGGCTCACTGCTCCAGCCCAGCCCCCTGCACAATGCCTAGTCGTGGATGACATGTCCAATGCTGAATAAACTGAAGAATGAATGCTGACCAATCTCATCTCAACCACACAAAAACTAGGCTAACAAGATGCTGAGTGTGACGCTTTCAGTGTGGTAATCAGACACTTGGCTGGATCCTTCTCTAAATTTCTTATGCTCTCCAGGCCTGTAAATGAAAGGGAGAAAAGAACGTAGAGACATGCCCAGTCACGTCCAGCTTTAATCTGTCTATCTGCACTGTAGGTGCAGATGTAGTCATCCGCTCCTTGCTGCTGGCCACCTACACTCTATTATGACAGCTTAGGCAACCTAATTAATTTCAAAAATACCAGGTAAACAAACATGATGCTTTTGTGCCTTCCCTGACACTTGGGCTGATTCAAGACACCCAGTACTAGATGAGGATGATGAGGATGACACATTTATTTACTGTGCCTTGCCACTCATAGATAGGAGAACTTGGGATGCAACGTCTCATTAGCCTACTAAGATGACAGTCCCCATAAGAAGGAACAAGGTAACACTGTCACTTTCCAGAAAGAAACTGAAGTATCAAGTTGCTTAGTAACTTGCCCAAGATCACCCAGCAACGAAATGACATATCTAAATTTGATCCCAGGAGGTCGAACTGCAGAACATGGGTGCTCTCAGTGCTGAAAAAAGTTCCCTCACTGATGCCCTGGGCTCTCCTCCCTTCATTCACTACCTACACTTCTCACCAGTGGTGCTCTGGCACCTTCTTCCCAATGCCAAGCTGGTAAAGCTTCTATCAGGAACAATCTGCTTGTGAAAAGGATGAAAAAAATCCCTGGGAAGTAGAGCACCACACACATGATAAAAGGTCACATACATGAATTCAGCTGTGATTTTACCTATGAACCAGACTGATTTTCCTATGTAGTTATTTAGAAAAGATAGGATACTTTATTTTTGAAAAACAAATAGGCTATTTTTTCAGAGTAGTTTTAGGCTTCCAGAAAATTTTCACAGAACATATAGGGAGTTCTCATATACCCCTACTTCATTCTGCACACAGTCTTCTTATTGACACCTGTAAAGAGGTTATATCGGTCATAATCAGTGAAACTGTAGTGAAACATTTTTAATAACTGAATTTCATCATTTGTATTAAGAATCCCTTTAATACTGTTGGTTTGGACAAATGTGTAATGCCATGGATCTACCATAACAGTATCATGCAGAACTGTTTCACTGACTTAAGAATGTCCTGAGCTTCGCTTATTCATCTACTCTCCTCTTTCCCTCAATCTTGTCATTTTAAAAAATTACTTTCTTGTTGCATTAGCATAGGTCACTCCTAATTCCAATTTTTAAAAACAATCAACTCAAAGAGAAAAGACAGGACAGGTATTTCTTTGTCAAAGCATGTAGGAGAGAGAGAGAGAGAGAGAGAGCTCTGGATCTTTATCCAGTAACAGTGCTATTGCATTATGGGGTCTCTGACTCCAAAATAGAAACTGAAAAGAACTAAAGGACATTATTCTGTCATGGGAAGGTGTGAAAGGATCAAGTAGGAAAGGATCCAATTCAAATCCGTATTCTATCCAGAAAAATGTTCATATTCAATTCCTCGAAAGAAACTTGGTTATTCGTCTTAGAGCACATTGACATTCTCAATGAGACTATAGTCCATTTCCTTCACCTCACAATTTTAGGAGAAAATGCATGCACAGTTCTTTTTTTGTTTCATTTTGTGGCATCACTGCCCTGGTGGTAGTAGGAAGCCCAGACTTGCTCCTACAGTGCTGCTGCTGGATTTGAACTGTCAACCCTGTGGGTTGCAGTCCCCCACACAACCACTACGTCACCAGAGCTCAGCTGCACGCACAGTTCTTAATGGAGGGCTATTTGGGGAAGGATCAAAGAGAGGAATGCAAATGACCTCAATGCTTGAATCTATGAAACTTAGGAGAGGTTAAAGAGTTTCTGGAAAAAGAAGGGAAAGTGAGAGGACTAGCCTTGTGGGGAGGAGCGACTCTACCCGCCAGCACAAATAAAGAATGAGGTGATGAGGAGCAAAAGAGAAAAAAAAATAGTTCAAACTGGAAATACCTATGAAATTGGAACATGTAAGTGTAACAAAATATGAAAAATATTCTCCAGAAAATTATATCCTGACAAAAAAAGCAAAAGCATCTTCTTACTATTTTTGTCTTAATGTTAGCACAACTAACTACAAATATGAGACAGGAGCCATTTTACAGAAAGTTTCGGATTGTGACAACTGAGAAATTAAACCTGTCATTTCCTTTTTATCTCAAATGCTTAACACTACCACCACCACCATCAACTTGTTTTACTTACTATAAAATTTATTTTATGTCAGATTTATCCGTATCCACCTATCAATGTTACCATTTGCCACTATCTTCTTGAAGCCTAAAACTGGAATATCCTGAATATTTTCTGAGTCTCCTCCTTCACATCCAATCTATTAGTCAAGACTATCAAGGCTTTAAAAAACATGTCCCAAATCTGTCATTTTTTTTTCTTTCCCTATGTCTGCCTTTCCAACTATGTTAGGCAGAGTTCTCTATAAAAATCAAACCTGGGCACTTAGGATTATTTATAATATATATAATTTTATACAGTGAGAAGGAATATAATTGCTAATTAGTCCACACAGCAGCACAGAGGGTTATATTCAACTCACTTCCATGGAAAGGTTAATGTACTGGAAGTCCTTCAACTCACGTGGGCTGCTGGGTTCAAAGCCAAAGAAACAGACAACAGAGTCATCCCTTGGACAAGGCAAGCAGTTTGTCCACAGACAGCAGGCAGCAGGGTGGGTCACCAGCAGACAGCAGATCAGGAGTTTAGTGGAACAGTCCCCGATAGGATATCAGATATGAGTAATGGAAGACAACAGTATCTACCAGCCTGAAGTTCAGGTAACATATGCACCAGCAGTGTGAATGGACTAGGGTCAGGTGGGGTGGGGGACTTGCAGAGCCATTTATCTTTTTGCCCTCCAATCAAACTGTGACCAGGTTAATCCCACATGTTCGTATTGGTCAGGTTGGCACAATAAACCTATCACATCGACCAAGTCTCTGCCATGTTTACTGAACTACAGTGTATCATTCCAACAAAGCTTCTCAGGGTACACAGGACTCCCATGGTACACACACACACACACACACGCACTACTCCTATGCTAACACTGTTGTCAGGGTATATACTAAGCTCAAGGTACACATTATTCCCATAATACACACTATTCCCATGGATAAACTATTACCTAGTTATATACTATTTTCAGGGCACATTTAGGGTATTCTCATGGAACGCATTACTCTCAAGGTGCACAATGTACTTACATCCCATACTATTCCCAAAGTACATACTGTTCCCAGGGTACACATTACTCTCTGTGTGACACTGAAACTTTATGTCAACTCCACTAGGCCAGAGTTCTTCGGAATTTGACAGTAATCCTCCATGATGTGATCTAACACAATGTAATCAACCCCATGATTAGATCTAACATAACATATTCAACTCTGTGAGCAGGCAAGACTTGTGGCGGGTCTTGATCAGAACATACCCTTGGTCGATTGGAAGAAAGGCTCCTTGGGGGGTGGTCTCCTCCATCTTGAAGCAGAATCTGTGTGGAAGTTCTGCGTGTTGGATCTGAACCCTGCATCTGATTCCTCAACCTCATATCACATTGCCTACAGATCAAAAGAGCCATGGAGTTCTGCCAACCTAGGATGTATTCAGCCCAGTCTTCCTGCTTCATCTTCCTGCTTCCTGGTTCTTAAGCCCCGCCATTACATGAGTCTGGAGATGCCGCCAGCTTACTATCTGCCCCATGGACTTGAACAAACCTGGACTTCACTGCTTCTACAACTGCCTGGGCCATGACTTGGTATCAACCTTTTTTCTACGTACACACATACACATATAAGTAGCACCAGTTTTGCTTCTCTAGATAACCCAACTGATAGACATCACGGTACCAATTATTTCAATGTACGTCCACACTTTCTACAATGCACTTTATTCTCCATTGAACAATTAGGTTAAGATCATTGCCCCAAATTCAAAAGTGTCCCATTCCACCTGCACTAAAATGCAAATGTCTTGGGGATTCGAAGACCCAGTCTACCCTGGCTTTATCTACCACTCTCCCTTCCATCTCTAAGGTTAGGGGTCTCTGCACAAACCACAGTTAACGATCCACACATGGCTGACTTTCTCTAGTTATTTCAAATTGGTATAAATCCTACCCTTGAAGGGCTTATCTTACCACCATGGCACACCACACCATCTGGGAGCTGCCCATGATAGCATCAGGATGTGTGATAGCACAGACAAAAAAGGATACCAAGACACAACAAAGTGATTCCCACTGACCGCCACAGAGTCGGAGGCGGTGCCTACGCAGAGCAATCCTTGAAGACAGGGCGGGGCTGCTGCCCGTGAGTTGCTGAGGCTGTACCCGGTGCAGGATTAGAAAGCCCCAGGATTGTTTCCTCAGAGGAGCCGGTGGTTACCAGTTGCTCATCTTGAGGTTTGCAACCCAGTGAGTAACTGATACACCGTCAAGGCCCCTCCACAGTGTCAGGCTAGAGCCCAGTCAATATTAAGGTCTGTACATCTTAAACGCTATAAAAACAGCAATTTCAGATTCAGTCTACCTGGGCATTTGGGGCATGCTCTATGTAACCCTCTGTTTCTATAAAACCATCTTAATATAAACCAGTCCAACAAAATAAAGTAGTTCCTGTGGAGTCTGCTAAAAACCATGGTCTGTGTGTCGCAGATTAAATCTGAGTGATTTTTAAAAATCAGATCACCAAATCTTTCTTCGAAAATACCTCTGGGGGCACTTGAACTTGCAACCATTCAGCTAGCCCTGGGCACAAGACCTGTTTGCATCACCCAGGACCTTACACGAGCTTTTAAAAACCCGTGCACATAGAGTCAATTCTGAATAGTGACCCCATAAAACAGAGCAGAGCCGCTCCAGAGGGTCATCTGAGCTGTGAACCTTCACGGGTGTAGACAGGCTCATCCCGTGAATAGCCTGTGGGTTTGAAAAGTCTCTCCTGTCATTATTTGCGCAACACTGAACTCGATGTGTCATGAGGGCTCTGTGATTCAGCTTCTGTGGCCTTAAATTCTAAATCCGTGTTTTCCATGCATCACAGCACTGATCTGGTAAGATCATGTGGTACATGATCCTAAAGAAATACTTTACTTTTGCTTGAGATATGATGATCCAATTTTCCAAACCCAGAACCCCACATGTCTCTCTTCTCATCTTCTTAACCTTCCCTTTGGATACAACTTAGGAATTTTTTAAATCCAAAGTTTAAACTAGACATGTCTTTTTAAAGAACTGAATGTTGACTTGTTTTTGTTAAAAGAAGCCCCCAAACCAGAAATTATCCTCACCTCACTTGCTATAAATTGAATGGTTTCCACCAAACATTGAAGTCCTGACCCTTGTACTTGTGCATGCTACCTTGGCGTGTTTAAGGAAATACAATCTTTACTTCAAGATTTCATCAGATGACAAAGTTATCTGAGCATCTTAACTGGGCAGGAATGCACTCCCAACTTGGGGAAGCATCCCTAAATTTGAAGGACAATTTTCTCTTTGGTTCTAGGCTTCTCCTAGAATTTCAGAACCCACAGCCATCAGGAAAACACCACCTCACTTAATGTTGCATTCATCTCTTAAAAACAATATGCATAATGTATCTATTCATGGCTTAAGGATAAAACTATCCACAAGAAAGAGACGAACCAGTCAGGGTGCAGTATAATATCAAAGAGACATACAACTTTTCTCTAATTCTTTAATGCTTCCTCTCCTCCACTATCATGATCCCAATTCTACCTTACAAATCCAGCTAGACCAGAGAGTGTGCACTGGTACAGATAAGAGCTGGCAACACACAAGAAATCCAAGACAGATAAACCCCTGGGGACCAATAAGGAGAATAGCAATGGGCAGGGGGAGAAAGGGGAAACCAATCACAATAATCTACCCCTATAAGCCCCCTCCCAGGGGGACAGACAAAAGAAAAGTGAGAGAAGGGAGACATCGGTCAGTGTAAGACATGAAGAATAATTTATAAATTATCAAATGTTCATGAAGGAGGGAGGGAAAAATGAGCTGATACCAAGGGCTCAAGTAGAAAGAAAATGTTATAAAAACAGTAATGGCAACAAATGTACACATGTGCTTGACACGATGGATGCATGCATGTATCGTGATAAGCACGTAAGAGGCCCCAATAAAATGATTTTTTAATAAAAAGGGCCTGCATATCATGCATGTTTAACCATATACTCAGAAATTCAAAAAAAGAGTTATGCTTTATTATACAGGTGTTACTCATCTTCTTTTAATAAATATTTGAAGCACACATAAAAAATCATGATAAAAAAGATGAACCTCTATTAGTCCCCAAATTCCATTTCAGCAACTTATCATCCACTGCTGTACCTGACCTATCCCAAACAGATCATTTTGTAACTAATCCCAGAAGTTACATATGAGTATGGACCTTAGATAAAGTAACTGTTGGTTCATATTTATTAAAAGAAGGCCAAGAGTCAGTATCATCTGCCCCACCTGCAGTCTGAACTGTATGCCCCAGATGATGAAGTCCTGAACCCTCCCTGTACCAGTAAGCATGACCTTCTATGAGGAAACAGGGCCTTTCTTTAAAAATATTACCAGCTATGTTCTGAAGGCCATCCCGGATTAAGATGGATTGTAATTCTATATGACTGCATCTTCTGAAAGGGGAGGGCATACATGGAGAGAAAAACATACAACCTGGAGATGGGACCCATGGTCATGTAAAAATCCTGTCTAAAAGCCAAGGAACTCCTGGACATTCCAGGATCTGGAAGACCAAGGAAGGGCCTCCTCCAGAACATTGGGAGGGAGCACAGTCCTGCTGATGGCCCACATTCCTACCTATAGCCTTCAGAACTGGGAGGAAATGAATTATGTTATTTAAAGTCACCTGCTTGCTGTGATTCTAGTCCAAGTCCCCCAGGAAACAGAGATAGCACCACCAACACACATATAAACGCATGCACACAAACTGCATGTTTATGAAAACAAATTACTCCAGCTGCCTCTGATCTGAGGCTGGCATCTCTTAATTCATTTCCTGGCATGCCACTAGAAGGTGTGCTAATGGATCTCTCTCATGTGCTCACGGGCTGGTGATAAGGGCTCCGTATAATGTCTTTGTTCCAGATCCTAGGCCCTAATATGGCAGCACACTTACAACTGTCAGAACAGTTTGATCCACAAAACCCATCAACAAATGCAGGTCAGCAAGCTAGAGCAGAGAAGAGTGTGCCTGTGGGGGTGGGCGAAGGGGGGGAGGAATCAATAAATCTTTGAATTAATCATGCAGCTGCCAGAGAGAATCATGGGTGCACAAATGAAATGTAGCCATGTAGCTACCTGCTTTGTTTCTTTCTTCTAATTATTCTTTCCTCCCCTATGATCTGGATTCTATCCCATGGGATTCCTATGGCAAAAATATTACCTCTGTAGCTTAGTAAAAATAATTGTTGCCCATTCCATTTCTCCCCCACCTAATTTTTCTTTTAAAAAGGATTAAGGTTGAAGATAAGTAAGTCAAATTCAAATAGAGGAAAAGCCATGAATTCTAAATGGAGGTGAGTTTTTACCCCAGTGTTTTTTTTAAATTTCCATCACATACAGTAGCTAACCCGGGTCCTGTAGTGGGTTATGTGTTGGGCAGGTAACTACAAAATCAACAGTTCAAAACCACCAGCCATAGCAGGAAGATGGGTTTTTTATTCCCATGATGACTTACACGGTGGGACATCCAGAGGGCAGTTCTACTCTGTCCTATAGGGTTGTCCTAAGTCAAAATCCATTCCCTGGCAGTGAGTTGGGTTTATAACAGGTAATAATAGCAAAATAGCTTCTGGATAAACTATAGTTTCCATTCTACGTACTGAGCTTGTACACAGAAATGCATTTTATTGTATCTGACTCCCAGATTCTCTTTACTGTTGTATTTCTGCTAACAGCCATGGACCTTAAAATGTTTGACCCTTTGCTGTCTTCTAAAAGCAGCCCACCCCCCCAAACAGCAACACCTTGAGTCATGTGCCTCTATTTAGTCCTATCCTACTTCTGAATAACTATTTCACCCACATACAGATAAAACGGTAGCAATCAATAGCCACCGTGAGCAAAAGGAGCATAATCTTTGGTTTTGCATTTAAAATGGAAGTAAATCTAGATATGCAACTATAGATCTATATTTTATCTACCCAGAGCAAAAATAGTAAGTGTCAAACTTAAGAGGAAATCTGCATTAAATGTATATTTTTAGAGTTAATTTTTAAAGTTAATTACTTTGCAATTTCATCATTTTCCTTGAAATGATAATAATTAAGTATCCTTTCACCATCTGGAAAGTCTTTCCTTTTATTAAGTCTTAATATAAACTTGAAGACATTTTTCATGCATTTCATGGAAATTTTGAGAAACAGATAGATCTTTTATGTTAAAAAAAAACAATGCTCATAAACAGAGTAAGAGAGGCAGGTAAAAATATAGGAGGCTGCCTGTCCAGAAGCATAAATAAACCACACAAGCTGTGTAGTGATACAGCCTCTCTCATCAAGCTGGTCTGGAAGGAACCAAAGGTCAGGAGGGGGTCTCATGCCTAACACCAACCCCAAGGTTGTCCTGGAAACCATTTATGGACAATCACTACAGGCATCACGAGCAGCAGATGCCACTTTGGGCCAGGGGATGGAGTGGAATTAAGTAAAAAAAAAAAGAATGATTAGGACACAGAGCGGGGCATAGATTCATTTAGAAAATAAACTACCAGTCACATCCTCTGAAGTTTATCTACAGGGATGAGGAACGCTTTTCATGAATGCTTTACTGTTCAGAGCAGACATCTGGTAATATAACACGCCCCCACCCCTCCCAACCTTAAATCCTAGAATCATGTTGTAAAGAACAAAGTACTGAACTTGGAAATCCAGCGCTGCAGTAACATGTCACTTGCACCCGGAGTGTGCCTATCCTGGCTCCCCACCAAGGGCGCAAGCCTGGCTGTGTTCCCTTTTGGGAAATGGTTCTCCTCAATTTCAAATTCATTTGCTTTTTCAATGATAGGGTTTCAGTTCAAGTAGATAGCAGTACAAAGAACTAAAAATTTCACTATCTAATTAGGGAGTGGGGTGCTAAAATATATCCAGTATGGCCTTTCTTCACTAATATCATCTG
>PVJH01016725.1:0-49713 GCA_004026705.1 Nesogale talazaci
AGTGAGGGAGATGGAGTCACCAAACGTGCCCACAGGCACTGGAGACCATGCTCAATGGAACAGATATAACTTTATTACAGCTTTTGGAAGGCTTATATATGCTTTATTAACCAATCAAATAACTTCTTTCATCTTCTTCTTTTAGATCTGCAACATGAAAGACAATAGGCCCACACTGGGTTTTGTAAATGAGGTGTTTCCAGCTGAGTTATGTAAATGAGGTGTAGCTGGCAGAGTCAGGCCATTCAATTGTCTTATAGGACTAACTTGTCCAATCACAATACAGGACCAACCACCCAATTGCATTACAGGATTTTACTGTCCAATTGCAATACAGGGTCTTAGCCATATTATGGGGAGGCTAGAAGCATTCTGATAGGCTGCGTTACAGAGGTCAAAGCAGAAGATTGTCAGGTGAGCTGGCCTGGAGTCTTATTTGCCTCAAGACTCGAGATTTTTCCAAGAGTCCTGCAACAGGGATTCCAACTACCTATGGGTACCGATTTACCCAGCAGCTTCCACCTGACTCAAAACAGGAATATTCCAGGAGATTTGGAAGCATGTGTTCCAGCTACCTAAGGGTGTGGATTACTATGTAAGGAAACTGCTTCAAGACCACTCCAGGAGACGCAGCAACATCCTGCAGTTCCTATGCTTTTCCCCCAGATACACAGGTCCTACCAGGAATGCCTCCTGGCAGTCACTATGACTCCATGGTGGTAAATTTTGTTTGGTGTGACCACTGAATTGGTTTTGCCTCTAGTGAATCTAGAGGCAGGTGGAACTGCTTCTGTGGGTTTTCAAGACTCTGAATGTTTACAGAATTAGAAAACCTTATGTTTCTGCTGGGTGATGGGTTCTGTGCTCCGCGAGCTGTCCTTATAGTTAGATGCTCAATATGTAACTCACTAAGCCACCAGGACTCTTCAGAAGCATACAGGTAATGAAAAGAGTCTTAGGTTAGGCACACATAAGCCTTGAAGCCATATTGATAGGGTCTGTTTATAGAGAAGCAAGTCATAGTTTGAAGTAGAACTAGAACACCTCAGCAGGTCAAAACCACCAGTTTCTCTGAAGAGGAAACCTGGCTTTTCTACTCATCTAAAGACTTAGTCTCAGAACCCCATAGGCAAGTTCTACCATGTGGTCTAGAGAATCACTATGAGTCAAAGTCAAAACAATGACAGTGAGTGGTTGTTGCTGTTGTTCTTAGGAGGGGGCATATTTTAACAGATTTTTCTGAAGAAAACATAATGACCAGGAAAGTTATGCCAAGAAATGTTTACTGATCATAACAGTGAACTTGATCAATCTTCAAGGATAGCCTATGAGGATTACACTGGGAAACTCCACCTCACCTACACTACAACCTTGAGCTTAATCCTTTACCCTTCATTCTCCTCCCTAAATTCAAAGATTATTTAGCTCCTTCATGGCTTTAAGATAAAATCAATTTAATTAGAAGAGCAAATGTAATCTCTCAGAATCTAAATGATAAGTCTTTATAACTACTTGGGATGTACACAGCTAAATGTAAAGATTAGTCTTTGAGGAGCACGAGATCTAAACTATGGGGAGATCTTGAAGAAAAGGGGATTCTACTTTCAGTGGCTCGGAGGGGGAAGGGTCACTTTCTGTGTGTCTACCAAGTTCTCATGTGTTGCTGAAGTAAGGACCACATGCTGAGTAGCAATGCCGAGAACAGTTATATGCCATGCAGTATCTATTATGCTACATGAGGAGATTGAGTTCTAGTCTGAGTTGAAATTAGCTGTCAATATAAAATACAACGCAGATGTCAAAGACCCAATGCAAAATAATAATGTAATATGTTACTAAATTTAACATTTACCATCAGTTGATATACTTTTCAATATTTTTTATCATTTTTTAATGAATGCCTTATATATCTTGTGTACAGTGGTAATCTGCACCACAGAATTCAGTCCTAAATGCAAAGGGGGCAGTGAAACTATTCTTCATAGGTTTCAATGAACCTTTCTAGTTGTAACTCCTACTACTCTCCATTTCATATCCTGAACTTCAGCTACTTGACACTGGTTGACATTCACTAAACATGTAATCTTTACTTGATTTGTTTACTGAATGCATTTCATTGAATTACATTAAATATTTACTGAGTGCTTATATTTAGCCAGGAGTCCTGCTGGGGCAGTGGTTATGCTTTAAACTGATAACTGCCAAGTCAGTAGTTTGAAACCATCAGCCACTCCTAGGGAGAAAAAGAAGACCTCCCTGGTTCAGTAAAGAGTTACAGTCTCAGAACCCATAGGGATTGTTTTACCCTATCCTACCTTATTCACAATGAGTCAGAATTGAATAAGGGCTGTGGGTTTTGAGGTTTTTTTTTTAGGGGGGGGCATCACTGCCCTCTGGTGGTGGGTGTATGAGGCCCAGTCTTTGCTCCTGTGAAGCTGGAATTGAACCTCCATCCCCTGGGTCGCAATCCTGCACACAATCACTATGCCACCAGGGCTCAGCCCGGGTGTTGAGTTTTTTTTTTTTTAAGTTAAGTCTAAATAATATGAAACAATATAAGTAGGTACTGTGGCATCGTGAGGGGCCCTGGTGGGTTACATTTGGAAAAGTTCAAAACCACCAGCAGCCTCTGGAGAGAAAGATGCGGCTTACTTCTCCCATAAAGTTTCTGAAAGGCACACTAGTTGTTCTTATGTTGGGTGGCTATGAGTTGGGATCAACTCAATGGAAGTGAATTTGAACTTGAGTATCTGATAATACAATGGTAATATATACACACATATCGATAATAGATATATAGAAAGATAGATAGATGACAGATGATAGATCTGACTGCAACTTCATAGAGCATATTGTTTCTGTGATAGTCATATTTCATGTTAACTTTGTTGGGTCAGTATTCTCAGTGGTATGGCAATTAAAGCCTCATAATCTCCTATGCTGTCACCTAACATAATGCTATCCACTCTATAATCAAATCTGCTGTGAACAGTCATTCAGCTATAAGGTGGAATGCAAGCCTCTTCCTTGGGCCACCCTCTTCCTGTTGCAATGGAAAGAAAGTGTGATATAAGTGGGAGCTTTGTAAACCCTTGATTGCTTTATGCTAGGTATGAATTCTTCATCTGTCTCATTGTCTGCCAATTCTGTAGACTTGAGTCAATATCCTGACCTATCACTGCTGTTCCTGGGAGCAGCCTGCAGCCTGTGTTCTCACCTGCCAACTTTGGATTCATCTGATTTTGCAACCACCAGCCTCTGTTGTTCCTACTGATCTTTACTTGATGTAAATAACTGTGTGTTATTTCCTCATCTAAATTTCTTCTCCCTTTTCTCTGTCTATAAGCACCATTAGTTTGTTTGTTAGGCAATCCAAGCAGAGATATTCCATAACTCTTCACATTTCAGGGTTTGGTGAACAATTTCTTCTATTTTAAAGTCCTAAAACCTATAGATTCACCTATTGATTCCTTAATTTGTAAATTTATTTACTAAAAGCATTGTCTTATGTTGTATTTAATATATATTTATTAATCACATATTTCTCCAAATATATTACAAAGTTCTTAATAGTATGACTTAATGATATCTATACCTTCAGTTAAAAGCATGTTTTCTATCAATTGCTAGGTTCTTAAGTAAATCAATTTTATTATGTAGATTTATTGTATCACATGTGAGATTCTTGTAATTCAGAAATAATCCTCTCCCACAAACTAATTTATTTTGAAAATTCACTCCTTACTCCAACTTTGTTAAGTTCTTCCTAGTCCCTCCCTAGTCATTGTAAAAATACCTTAAGAGCATGCATTAATGAACATACATGTGTGTGTCTTCAAAAATGCATCCAGATACTTTCCAGTACTGTATACTGAGAGGACACATAGAAGGCTAAACCCCCGGAGTGGGCAAAACTTAGCACATGGATCTTGTTTTCTATTTATTGGTATCCACTTTAGAAAAAGATATTTTGGAGAAATAGCTGATTTCAGAGCTGCAGTGTAGAGAATATATCATAAGCCAAAATATTACATTAAGCCAGGGTGTACAAAGTGCTCACAGAATGATTTGGTCATGACAAAAAACTTAATTATGCAGTCTGAATTTGATACAAATGCAATATTGATTATAACATAGCTGAATAAAATAGCAATCTATTAGTTCAAACTTATAGATACATAAATAATCAAATAAATAGAAATATAGAAAGGATGAGAGAGACAAAAGTTTTTGTGGTTATATCAAGAGCATATGAGGAATAAAACGGGAGTTAACAGTGATAGAAAAAAGGTACTTTGATTTTTTTTGGTAGCATCACACAATCATTGTAATTTCTATTCACCTGCAACAAAGGGAATAGGAAATAGTCGTGGGATTGATTTATTTGGAAAGATTGGTTTAAAAAAAGATGTCAAGGCTGCTTATTTGCAATCAAGGACCTCATAAAACCTGATTGCTTGGTTTGAAGAAGGACCATAATTCATGGGACATCTGAGGTAATTGGCCTGATAGAATTTTTAGTATTTCTGTTCTATCACCTTGTTCATTGTTTAATGTTTGAATTAACATTGTTTAATCTGAAGCCATCAACCAATATGTAACAATTAGAGCACCTGAGAACCTAGAATAAGAGGAACATATAAAATGTATGCATAATTGTCTCTTCTTTCATGAAACCACAAGAACTGGAGGGTGACCAGCTACCATTCCCAGTCACTTAGATGACAGATTCATAGGCCAACACTGATCAAAGGTGCAATAAGAACAGGTTTTCAAGTTTTCATGGACTCCAGACTTTCTGTAGTCACATAAAGATGGATGACCCCCTGAAACCACTGTAGTGGTATCATCGTAAATCTTAATCCAAAAACTATCTACAAAAGTCATCTTAAAGCAACACAATAATTTGGCTGACCTAGTGAAACAGGTCTGCTTTGAACCCTGTGTCTTTTTAGAACTCTTTGGATGAGATCAAATTGATAACAGCAATGGGAAATATTTAGATAGGCAGCAAGTTTATAT
The DNA here is from genome assembly GCA_004026705.1 of Nesogale talazaci. NCBI lineage: Eukaryota > Metazoa > Chordata > Mammalia > Afrosoricida > Tenrecidae > Nesogale > Nesogale talazaci. The sequence goes on from PVJH01016725.1 coordinate 5,023, forward strand.
TAATGAGGGTAGAAGTACATCAGGAATGGAGGATGAGAAGGGTTGCACCACTTGAAGAATATACACTAATAAGCACTTGGAAACTGTTGAGTTACTCTGTTTTACTGTGTAAATCCTTCACAAGAACAGAACAAATAACAGGTAGGACAAAAGATACTACATTTGCAAGGAGTGTGACTTGTTACACATTCAGCATAGTGAGGTTTTTGTCCTTTGACAAACAGTCTCATCCCTAATCATCCTTGAAAACAGCATCTCAGTCTTATGTTTCAGTATGATTTAGATGATAGTATCACTATGTCTCCACAGTTTCCTCTGCATACCTCTATCATAGAACATGCCACACTAGTTCCTGTTCTCAATTATGAACTCTTTGGTGAAAGGGGTTATGCGCAACTGATCTGCAATGCACCTTTCACACATAGTGTTGGAGTATGTCTTGATGGTGAATTATGCTTGTGGACACTTTTTATCAATATAAAAACAACACCTTTTCTTATTATATCTTATACTTCTCTGAATGCACTGCAGATAACTATTATAACCATGCTGTCTTTTTTTTTAATGCATGATCAGGAGATGTTTCCCTCAATTTAGAAGTGTGTGGTACAGAAAGCAAAATTAATGAAGAAGCTAGCGCTTTGTGGCAATACTGAGTGAACATCACCTATGAGCTCACCCATATGTGACTGGATCAACATGACTCCACATCCGCTCATCCTCTGAGAAATAGAAATCAAAACATTTTGTTCCTACAAGAAAATCTGGCCTTCTCAAATCCACTCTAGATTTGGCTCCTATTTTTAAACTTGTGACAATTATCTATTCTTCATTGGCTATGGTAGTAGAGTCCATAATATGGTGTTTAAAAGAACACATAAATTGGACATAATTTGGAGATAACAACAAGCCAGTTTCATATATTAACTAAGTCAATACCTGTAATAACCTGTCTCCCATAATAAGAAATTAATATTCAAGTGTGTTTATTAAATATTTTGATAGTGAATAGAGTCTTTCTCTTCTCTATCTCCGTGTGTGTGTGTATATATGTGTGTGTGTGTGTGTGTGTATATATATATATATATATATATATATATATATATATATATATAAAAGCTGAGAGGTGGCTGATGTGACTGATGCTTAGAAGTCATGCCTGATTTCAATTGCAAGATCATCCACTTCCAGTGATCTCTTTATGAGCTTTCTAAATCACCTAGAATCATGACTGGCCTCCAGTTTTCTTTGCCAAAGATGACACACACACACGCTTGGCCATCTGTTCTCACATCAGGTCTTCATTGTTTTCTGGAAATAATCCACCACCTCCAATTAGCTCCACATCCAATCCATGTTCTCGGATCACTGTTGGATCCCCAAAGCTGATTTTCAAAAATTAATTCCTGGCTTTATGACTCGTTCCTTGTTGAATTGTCTTCAGTGCTTATCAGGAAACATCTCCATTCTTCTTAATCTTATCACAGTATATTTACGCTCTCCATAAAACACTCTCCTCTGAAATCCTATAAATTGATTCCATTTTGTGTTAGTTATTAAACTTATATAATCAACTATAATGATCTTTATGGTTTTTCCTCTTATTTTCTTAGTTTCCTGAATGTCTGTGCTGTCAACATTGATTTTTCCCTACCTGTTTATGACCACAATTAGCTCTTTTCTATCCTAAACTGTACCTGGTCATCTTGTCAGCCTTGAAGTTCTTGCATCATTTTACACGCTTCTCTGCTCAAGTTTTTTAAGTGAGGCAGCCTTTAGTGTCTTTTACAAGAAATTGAAAAAAAACTATACTCATAATATGTGCTTGCATAATTTAACTTATTGTAAAATATGTTTTAAATATATTCACTTATTTCATTTTTAAAATGTCTAACCATGTCTCTGTGATAGTGGATGGCTGCAGAAAATTCTCTCAGCAATATTCTTGCCTCAGTTCCTTAATGTGCCTTCAGAGAAAGATCCAGTCAAAATAGGTGATGGGTTGGCTTGTGGCCGTTTTGGGCCTGAGCCTCTCCCACCTCTTTGAACCAGATTGATACAGCTCTCCCTAACCATGCAGCTCACTCATGCAGCACTCCCTAACCTGGTAGCCCATTGTACATTCCATCAGGACCTAGACATACCTTTAACCTCTAATTGCTTTAAATGGGCACTAAAGTCCTGCCCAAGTGCCCCAGGGCTATAAAAGAGCAGCCATTTTGCGTCTTGGTGCAACTCCAGCGGCCCCCAACCCCATCGGACCGCTGGACCTTGCCTGAGCTAGAACCTCCCCAATAAGACTTGTTTATTTTATTAAAATTCGGCTCTCATTCATCTCCTGTGGCGCTCCATCACCTTACAATAGGGACATCTGAAAGGATCTGCAGGGTTACCTAAATTCGAAATGAAAAGGTCATCTCCTAAATCATGGTGACTCTTTTGGGAGATTCCTACGGGAGGATTCTTGAAAAGGATTCTGGAAGAAATATCACAGATTTGTATTATAAGGAGATCTCAAGAAAATATAAAACCCCATTGGTTAAAATGTACCACAGATTTGCAACCCAATACTATAATGCACTTCTCATGCTTCAAAGGTAAGAGGGAATATGCTTAGAGAATTTTACTGGAAAATTTTATCTTACCCTCCTAGCTACAAACCTGATCTTTCATCTTTAGGTTTCTCCCCTCCCCACCCACCTTCCCCAAATCAAAGAACATTTAAAAGGATCACAATTTAAGTTCCCAGCTGATGTTAAACTGCCATGTAATGTCAATAAAAAACAACAGGATTCTTGGGGAGGAGGGTTACTGTGATTATTGAAGAAAATTCTGTACTCATGCTATAATATATACTGTCTCGAAATCAATTTCAACTTATAACCACTCAATAGTGAGTTTACAAGACTGCATATCTTTTCCCTTAGAGTGGCTGGTAGGTTTGAACTGAGAAATATGCTTTAGACAATCCAATGTTTACCTATTGGGACAACCACAACCCAAGGAAGAATTAGAGAAATGGAAACACAGCCCTGAGAAGGATCTGAACCTGGATAAGATATAGGTTCAAAAACAAAAGCATCTAGTGTTGACATTTTTGTTTAATAAGGGTCTTGATGGTTTTGTAAGTATTTTAAAAAATTTTTTCCTCATATTAATAAATCTTAATCACTATGCACCCTCTCACAGAAAACATTTTATGATAAAACTTGAAGTGAGTCAATAAATCTATACATACACACTTTCTTACAACAGAACATCTAAGATTTTAATAGATTAATAAAGGTGGTAAAATCTCTACAATATGTCACTCGTGTGTGTGTATGTGTGTGTGTGTGTGTGTGTGAGAGAGAGAGAGAGAGAGAGAGAGAGAGAGAGAGAGAACTAAAGGCTATGGATGATTTCAAGTTGCTTGACTAACACATCCTCTTGTACAATTAAAGTTTTGTACTTAAAACACTCCAAATTATTCATCTCTACAATCAGTATATGAATAGATACAGTCTATATCAATGACAAATGATGATACAGATACACTCATATACAGAATTATCTATTGGCTTTTCTAAGTGAATTTACCAAGCCCAGTTTGAGGAGAACTAAGTTCATTCTTTGCCTCTTTTTGTGTGTTTTAATATTACTGTTAATATGCTAATGATATTATTATCTTCCCAGATTTGAATTTACCCCAGGATGTCAGATAACCTATAAATTATTCCTATGCTTTAATTTACTAAGTCCAAGTAAGAAAAACCTAATGAAAAATAGCATCAATGACAATAGAATTACAGGAAAATATATTCATTTATAAAACATAGAATATTGGTTTAATAGAATACACAAAAGAGACCATATTAACATAATATACCATGCTGAAAAGGAAGCAGCAAGCTCTCTGCTTAATTGGCATTGATACAAATTTTGCGTCAGTTTATTTGCATGATAAAAATATAACTAATCATAGGAATGATAAAATTGTATGGGATTTTGGATTTACTTATATTCAAGCAAGTTATACAATTGCCACTGGTATATTAATTTTTATTTAATTTTAATTTTCAAATTAAAGTACAATTTTAAGAGACACTAGAATAAGATGTGAAAATTAAATACAATGCAATGTTTATAAATTGTATAAAGGAGCTTTTAAAAGCTTATGTACAAATTCCATTTTGCATCATCTTTTTGAAGTTTGCTCACATATACTTCATTACTTGATAATTAAAAAGTATTTAAACATCACTTTCTAAATCTCATGGATATTTGAAAATTGTTTAAGATTTTCATGCTTTTCAATATTTTGGTTCTAGAACGTGAAACTAATGTCTACTACATGAATTTTCTCTGTTAATACATTATGTGCAAATATTTAAATGAAACAAATGAGTTTTAATACCAGCTCTGAAAATGTGTAAATGTGTATCATGAATGCTACTTGCTTTTAACTGCTGGAAAACACCAGTTGATAGAATAGAATTAAGAATGCTTTTTTGGTGGGCATCACTGCCTCTGGTGGTTGTGGGCACTACCCAGTGTTGCTACTGAGAGCAGCCGCTGGATTTGAACTGTCAAGCCCGCGGGCCACAGTCCCACATTCAACCACTTATGCCACTGGGGCTCAGCCTGAATTAAGAATTTTTATTGAAAGACATTCCACTTGGTTGTGAAGGACCAACTTAGCTAACTATTTTAAATATTTCTCTATTTCTTTCAATAGTTATTATCCAGGAACAATTTGAAGAAAATATGTTCCAAAAATGAGGGCTCAGCAGTACATGCAAGAATACACCCTGAATATCATTGGATTTTTCTAAGATTTGGGGGCAGGAGCAGATATGGATGGTGAAATGTTTCATTTCCTAGCACTCATCAAAAATTAAAACAGAGCATGACCTTCAAATTGAATGTCCCATTCTGTAGACAATCGTGCAATTCAAAGAGAATCTGAATCCTTTTTAGTCATTATGATTTATGAACTGAATGGCTTATAAAAATTACTAATAAAGAAATAAAAGGGCTAATAACATGCTTTTCTAAGGTCTCACTATCAAAAATCCTTTCCAATTACTTAGTTGATGTTTCTTTTCTGATAGATGCATCTATTAAGTTTCTTGGGTTAAATTCCAAACAAACACATCATACAGAGGTTTTCTTTAGCCTCAGAATTTCAAGACCTGTTTAGCACAGTGGGGTCACCAAACATCCAATAAAACCTTTGCCAATGTTTGTGTTTTCTTGCAATTAGATCAAAATCAAAGCCGTATGAACACCAACAGGGAAAACAGCAGGTCTCAATGTGTGCTTGGCAAAGCAGGTCCTGACATTCTCTGGTGCTCTTGTAATTTTTTTTGACAATAAAACCAAGATTGGGCTATTTTTGCTGTGGTGGTTCCACATTTTTTTCAGACATTTTACTTATAGAAGGGAGATTCAAATATGAGTTTTTCCCCCATGTCCTCAGATAATTTCCAAAATCCTGAGAGAAGATACCAAACAAGAAAAAAATCTAACTTTAGGCTCAAATTAATGGTCTTCTGGGAAATGAAAGCACTGTAGATTTAACGAAAGCTTCTAAGAATAGGGTGTGTGCGCACACACACACACACACACACACACGTATTCACACAGACAATCCAATCTCTAAAACCTCGGGTGATGGCCATAGATCCTAATATAGTCCTACTAATTTATCATTTTAAATTAGAATTCTTTTTAAACAAACTATTCCATGCAACTTCTGTTGATGGCCACAATTTCAAGTCATTAATAAAAATGCTAATTTTCTTTTTTTCCAATTGTCTGGATGTTTCATTCAAAGCTTTGTTTATTTTGACTTTAACGGACAAGATGTTTCTCATAAAATAAGTTACATACACATGATTATTTTCCTTGGTAACGGAGAATTTGTTCGGAACGACATAAAATATAGCTGTTTACATTAGCAACAGCATAGCTCTCAAATTCTCTGTATAAACTAGAATGATCCAAAATCTGTTGAAGCCCTAACATTTAAAACTTTGTTTAAAAAAATTTAATTTAAGTGGGGCTCGAGCCCCACTCCAACTAAACATGCATATCAGTGTTTTTTTTTTATTTTAAGAGTGAAAAGTGGAAATAAATATGAGAAGTTTTATCACAGTGGTAGTAGTTTTGGTCTGATTTATCCAAGTCAGATTATTTCATTCACATCTTAAGTTCTCATTGAATGAATTGCCAGGAAGTGAAGGAACATAGGCCAAACAGAGAAGAATGAATGCAAAGGAAGATGGGTTTAGGAGATTTCATTGTCATGTATAATATTGCTTCCTTTTTTAAAAGAATGTATTGAAAGGTGTATCCAATGATAATAGACTCTAGCCAACAATTAGTAACATATATGAGTCTGTGGAAAAGAAAAAAGAGAGTGCTCAAAACTTAGCAATTGCTACCTTTCTTTAGTTCTAATATAAGCCTTATTTGATTACAAAATGAACACTAATACTCATTGATCACTTCCTATGTACCAGTGGTTATGAATACTTCTCATCAGTTTTCATTGTAGTTCAGTGACAAGAAAATATTATTCCTTTCTATTTTCTAGAAAAGGGTCATAGGGAATTTGAGAAAAGTTTACAGATATAGCAGATAATGTGGCCAGTTTGAAGAACAGTGCATTCTTACTACCATTTCTGCTGTCTCAGAGTCTGGGGAACATACTGCACATGTGAGCGCTTTTTAATGGCAGGTTCTCTATTGGTGCCCTGTGAGTTCACAATAGTACAAGGAAAACTGTGATCACCAGAATCAGAAGGTACTGCTTTGTTTTCCTGAATTGGCTATGAAATTTTGCTAGGAATATCAAAAATTGCTTAATGGCACTTTATCACCAATAATCTATTTGTAATATTTAAAATACACAACATAAATTACAGTGCTTAAGAAATGATCATAAATTTGATATTCATAATTTCTCTCTCTCTCACATCCACAGACACATACACAGCAATGAGCTCCATGTTAAACTCAGCACATACTAAATGACATGTCATAATGACAATTAAGAACTGAATTTTTTTCCTTTTTTTTCCCCTTTTTTTACTTACTTGGCTGTAGTGAATGTTTTCACATTTTTTAGTGCAAGAAAGATGGGGCTTCTAGATATAACTGACATTTGTCTTTCTCCCAAACACACCCCACCTCCCTACAGAATCATTGCATCTTGAAATTTATATTCCTTGACAGGAATGGAGTAATCAACAAAAAAAATTAAGCACAGTATTATATGTGCTTATCTACTAATCTTTCCTGCTGGAAAACATATGAAACTGTTCCCCACAGACTAGTAAATAAAAGCATGTTAACCCAGGCTTACTGTGCTTATTGGGTAATCCGTAACTGCTGAAATGATACAGACCAGGCACCGATCTAGTTTGCTTTCCATTTCAGTTTTTACCAGAGTCAGGATATTTTTATCTCTGAAAAGAAACATAATAAAGTTTATAGTGATCTTATTTTATTGGTGTTGCTGTTAGGCGCCTCCAACTGGGTTCTGACTCCTAGGGGCTCTCTTTATTTATAATGCAGGCCAGTCCTTGCCATCTTCAAAATCACGATGTCTGAACTCATTGTGGTGAGAACCGTGGAAATCAGTCTCATGGAAAGTCTTCGCTGTGACTGACGTCTGATTTGACCAGGTTTGGGTTCCACCTGATAAAGTGCAGAAAGTACATGGGATAGAAATCTCCCCAGGGTTGTTCTAAGGAGCATTCTGGCTGCATGTCTTCCAACACAGATTAGTTCATTCCATTGGCAGTCCATGTATATGCAGTATCCTTCTTCCAACATCATGATTCAAAGACTTACATTAGTCCTTTAAGTGCCAGCTGTGTCTTTTAACACTTCTATTTTATTTTTTATTTTTATCTTTTAACACTTTCAAGAAAATTTTTGCAGCAGATTTTCCATAATAACTTTTTTCTTTTTAATTTTATTGTTGGCTCGTACAACTCTTATCACAATCCATACATATACCCATTGTGTCAAGCACATTTGTACATTTGTTGCCATCATCCTTCTCAAAATATTTGCTTTCTACTTGAGACCTTGGTATCAGCTCCCTATTTCACCCCTCCCTCCCTGCTGCCCCCCCATGAGCCCTTGATAATTTATAAATTATTATTTGGCCATATCTTACACTGTCCAACATCTTCCTTTACCCATATCTTACACTGTTCAACTCCCTTCACGCACTTTTCTGTTGTCCATGCCCCATGGAGGTGGCTTTATTAAGAAAAAATGAACTTGTAATGTTCTCGAACCTGCTAATTTCAAATCATCTTAAAGCTAGAATCATAGTAGTTTTTAAAGCATGAAAGGGCCTCTTTTTGGATGCACTAGTACATGGTTATGAGCCTGGCTGCTCATCACAAGGACAGCAGTTTGAAATCACCAGTGGCTCAGTGGGGGGAGCCTGCGCTTATGGCTCCATAGACAGTCAGAGTTTCAGAAACTCACAGGGACAATCCTAGTCTGTTCACATGGTTGCTTGAGTCCATCTTGGCTTGATGGTAGTGAGTTGCTTTTTGCTTGCTTGTTTGTTTTGGGGTGGTGGTGGAACGTATCACCGTCTTTATTTCTCTCACTCATTTTCTTTACCTGAATTCTCGAGATAGCCTTTAAAATTTATAATACCAAATATTTTGCTACCAAACCTATTTCTTTCCTTCTAGACTTCAATCTTCTACTTTTGTTACTCACTGCAATTCCTCACATGACTTGGTTTTTGAAAAGCTATCATCTACTGTATCTCTCCATGTTTTGCTTTCTCTTGAAAGTGCTCTCACTTTAAGGTGGTTTCTTTTAATAAAAGTACATTTTGCTTTTATTATGGAGAAATTTTCTACAAATCCACAAGAACATAGAGCCTTTTTCATTGAAAAGTATAGTGTGGGGAACATGGAATTATCATGTCTGTATCTCCACTCAAACAATGTCAGAAAGTTCCTGGAGTTAATTACTTTTGTCTTTGTGGATATACTGATTTACTTAGCAAAGCTTGTTAAAAAAAGAGATCTTTTATTGATGTCTGCTTTAGTGCTTGAAAGGATGACATGTTAGAGAAAACATAGTATTCCAAAAAGGGGTAATCATTTGGTATACCATTTATTCAGAACAGGTATTCTCTAATACCTACAGATTTAGCTCTTGAAGCTCTCCTTTGCATCGGAGAGAAAGCTTTCATAGAACAGTAATGTGACTATGTAATTTTATTTCTTTTACTATAATTAATAAAAATTTGATACCATATCAAAATGACAAATGCAATTTATTAGAAAATGGTGGCACAAAAAGGATTGTTCACCTGCAGACCAGTCTTTCTCTTTGAGAATCACCATCTCCACTGCTCATGAACACAGTGTGGAGACCTAGAGGTATTTTCAGTGGTTTCCGATACTTTCAGTTTGTTATGGAAACTTTTAACTATAACATTAACTAAGTTATAGTTTAAGACGTTATTTAAAAGTATAGGCTCCTTAAAGTTAATCAATAATTGGGTCACTCATTTTGTCCCCATCTGTGGCATTTGTGAAGTAAAGTCTATCATTTAAAATAGACAAGACATTAAAGAGCTAACCTAACGCATTCATTTTTATAAATGGACCACAGAATGTTAAAGAATATGCCTGTATATATGCCTAACCTAGAATCCAAAGATCTGTTTTATGAGTTCACATATTTCTAGATTTTTTGTAAAAGTTTTCCTAATATGTTATTCCATTAGTAGATTTCTCTCTCTGTATATAAACCATCTAAATTGTGTATAAGTGTGGCAAAGGGAACTTTTTGACATACCTCTTCTGTGCATATTCTTTGAAACTCCCAAATGACTGGGTGTGAGCACTGAAATAAGGGGTAGAGGACACTGGTGCCAGATTAGTGACTTTTGCTATTCCACTGGGTATAAAGTAGCGATCTCAGAAGCAGGGGTAGGGGTGTGTAGGAGCACTTTTATCACCACCAAGAACCAAGTGTCTGCAATGAGGTGTGTCTCAGATTCCCGCAGGGAGAGATGACAGAGGAACAGAGTTCCCGAGTTCCACCAGGAACTGAGACAATGAACTAGGAGTGGACCTGCCGACTCAGGAGCCAAGTAAAGCTGAGTGCTGTTAGGCATCAGCAGCGCTAAAGAAGCTTTGCAGCATTTGCTCAAGCAGACCAAAGGTGAAGGTGAGGTGTGGCTGAAAGGTCAAAGACCCTAAAGCGGTATTCACACTGGCATGGTTGAGAAGTTTGGTGAACAAAAGAGCTGCACCCTTAACATTTCTGATTCTGACTTGTAACCTATTTATTCACTTCCTAAGAAAACTTTGGGGAGATAGATGAGGCTTTCTGCTCCCAGAAAGAGTTAGAGGCCTAGAAACTCGCAGGGACCATTCTACCCACTCCTATAGGGTCGCTGTGAAGGGTTCAGGCATTGAGTAACAAAAAAAACAACAACAAAAAACCCATTAATAAAGAGTTCTGCTTCACCACTGTGATGGTTTATTGAACTTATCAGAAAAGTAGAATGCCATGGAAGGGAAGCTTTGTATCAGAATTCGGTAATGAAGATGTAGGGGAGAGGGCTAGGGTAGTCATGTCAGACCACGGTGTCATAAGAATCACCCATGGTGCAGCCAGAAGAGATCACATGCAGCCCTTGTGCCATTTCTTCACTAAGAAATCACATAACATTATGCCATCTCACTAGTGGATTTACACACATGAAGCTCAAAATTCCTTTTATAAAAGGACCTTAATTCTTCCAGCAAATAGTTACATGTTTCCAACTGTCATAGCTAGCCATCTCACCATGGTTAAAGGTCTCTTCTGTGTTAAGGTCTTTGTTCAAATTGCCAATTTCAATTCTGAATATGTTTCCTAGCAAATATTAAATGAGACAAATGCTATATCTGTTTTATGACTAAATGTCTATAAATTAGGATGCTATCACCAAAAATATCGCATTTAAAGACTGATGTAATTATAAAGTAGATTAGATTACATGGCAGATAGAGAAATAATTTGGACATAAGAAATCTTTTCCTTTACAACTAAAATCTCAAGAGTATTTCTTGGCTAATCATTGTATGTATGGGTGATCATTTTACCTAAGACAGACCTGACACAGATTATTTAGACATAACCAAACTCTTAAAGAACTTACATTCAGGTAGAAAGATATATCTATCTCTTGCTAATCATTGTATAATAAAGAGCATCTCGAACTATATCATCATTGTACAATAAAGAGTATAAATAAAGATAGCTACAATTAATGTAAAAATTAATCATTGTTTAGACAGTACATTCTATTAACTACAATCATAAACATCAAACCTAAATAAAAACTGAAAGGATTTGAAAGTGTTAGACCAGATATCATTCAGAGTCATGCCAAGAAGTCAGTCATTCATTATTCTCAATAAACTCTTTCCTGAATATCGCATTACCCCATAAAGTTATTCATATCATCTCTTATCATATTTCATGAATTCTCAAGTGAAAACTTCAGACAAGCAATATTACTATTCATGGGTTTAAATTATGTGGTGGGATTTTTTTTGCTTTTTTGTTTTGGGGGGGCATCACTGCCCTGGATGGAGTACGGGGCCCAGCCTTGCTCCTGGAGAGCTGCTGCTGGATTTGAACAGCGAATCCAGTGGGCTGCAGTCCTACACACAACCACTGGGCCACTGGGGCTCAGCCCAGGATTTTTTTTTAATTTACATGTTATCTATCCAGAGTTGACTTTCAAATTATTTACCTCCCTGTGATATTCAATTCATTGTTTCTACACATGATGTTTGCAAACAAAGAATCTAGACATCTAAGGGGCATAAGAATTTAGAGGGTTTCAGTAGAGTGGCTCCTTTTTGAAATTTTATCGTCAATTCATTTCAGTAAATCTCTCATTGTTATTTGTTGTCAACAGATTTGCCTGGCCCAGGAGAAAAGTCACCATATTGGATTGTGCGAAGCCACGCGGCGTCTTACTTTCTAATGTGAAAGCTTACAAGCATTGAACATCTTCAACTTGGCATTGGTATTATTAACATGTTCTTGTAAAAGCAAGTAGTCTTACATCATAAACATTTTAGAATAAGAAAGATGCATCCAGACATAAAATAGAGGGGGGTTTCATTCTCAGAAGTTGTTTAGTCTGTATCTGGACTGATATCACTGGCATCTGGCACTGGCCACTCCTCTGCTACAAAGTGAAAAGCTTCTTTCAAAGACAAGTCTCTGGTCCATTTGAAATCCCTGAAGAGTGTGTTCCTTTGGGCACAATAATCATGAGGACACCTGTGGTGCGGGGGCTAAAGGACTAGGAAGCACACCCAGCCACAGCTGTGCTGTAACCACTGAAGTGTGCCCACTGCACAATGGCACATTAGGTAGGCATTGATCTCTGCCAGTTTATGAGGTCTCTTACAGAATGAAGCAGAATTTCCCACTGAAACCCATGGAGCAGAAATTGCTACTTCTAAGCTAATCCATTTTCAAATTACTATCCAATTGTGACTGATGACCTCACTACAAATCTGCTTATCTACCTCCAACCACTCAACAAGGAAAGGCGAATCAATCGTTATTTCCCTTTATTTCCAATTCTTTATAAAAAATTATTCTTGCCATTCTTTATCACCCTCAGTACCACTGCAGCTGTGAAGATAAGCGTGATAAATGTTAAATGCTGCCTAATTGTCAGTGCTTATTTAAAGGTAAAATAGGAAAGGGGAGTATGGGTACTGTATGAGAGGTTGTTTTACTAAGATTTGGTTTTAAAATTGGTGCTATACATCATGGCTAATTTCATGAACCCAGCTTAAATAAATTATTCAGGTGTGGGAGAAAAAGAAAACAATAGCAATTGTTAACATCACATTTGGCTGTATATATATACACACACACACAGAGGCATTGGGTCCAATTTAGTTACCAAGTACACATAACTCACAAAATAAATAAATAAATATATATATATGATTCTGAAAAGGGTAATGATACTCAATTAACCCTTAGCCACTGTGTATACTATACACAGTGACCCTAGATTGGGTTTGCAAGATTGTCAGTCTTTATGAGAATAACTGGGCTCATCTTTTTCTAGTGCAGGGGTTCTCCACCTGTGGGGCCCAACCCCTTTGGGGGCCAAATGACCCTTTCACAGGGGTCATCTGATGCATAACAGTAGCAAAATTAAAGTTATGAAGTAGCAATAAATTTTATGGTTGCGGGGGTGGTTTACCACACTATGAGAAACTGTATGAAAGGACCACAACAGTAGGAAGGTTGAGAACCACTGTTCTCAGGGGATGACTGGTGTCTGAAATCTCACCCTTGCTGTTAGCAGTGCAACACTAACCCAATGGAACCACCAAGGCTTGAAATCAAAGACAATACAGTGTAAATATAAGCAGGGGGCAAACAATCTATAAATCAGATTCAACAATACCAACCACAATTTTTTCTGTGAATTTATCACAAAAAAGTTACACTGGTGAGCTGCAGAGCTTGCTAGTTTAAATAATATGCACACAAAGAAAGAATACAAGTGATGCTGATTTGCATCCCTATCAGAAAACTACAACTGGATTCAATTTCAAAAGTATTCAGAAATATTTAGAAAGTCAATGCCTGTGTAATTTATTACCTATTTATATTGTAGAAGGAAATCATGCCTCGCTTTATGAAAGGTTTTCAGATTGACCAGCTAGATCAGGCTTAATGAGTGGATGCATTAATATGCACATGGTAATATAGATTTACATATTCCTTTCCTCAAATTATATACAAGTAATAATTTGAAAATAGTTCTAGGAAAATTGTGCGATTTCTGTTTATGAATGCATAGAGCAAAGCACTAGTTTCAAGAATCAGCTTTGGCAGGGTGATGGATGAGGCAGAGAAATAATTATTTCCATGTCTATAATTAAAGCACATATTTTTGAATGTTGCCAACTTGGATGTAATCAAAACTCAAACATCTGGACCTATCACTGCTGTGAAGCATCACGCAAACAGTTGAGCGCCCGTGCTCAGAGCGCTGGCTGTCGGAACCTCCTCAGAGCACGGTTCGCAGATCTTCATTTCCTCTGAAGACTGACTGCTCTCATGGAGGACCTGCGGAGTTTTCCCAGAGTGGTTTTTTGATTAATGTGGATATTTCTGGGCTTCATTCTGAAGTTTGTACACAATTGTGGTCAAGGCCTTTGTCGTGTGAACCAAGTCAGTTGTTTTTTGTTTTGTTTTGTTTTTTGGTAGAGAGGTAATGCTACCTATTTCAATCTGCTCAGTAATAGGCGGGTTGAGAAATACCAAATTAGCTCACAGATGCAACTAAAAGACAAGCAAGCAAAAATCTAGTGAACAATTCTCAATTTTGTAACTTAATTTTAAACTGAATAGTATGGATTTCTTGGTAATCTGTTCAAATGGATAAAGAAAAGGCATAGTTGCGCAAATTATAATTTTAAAAGCATTTTAAGCAGATTCATTTCACTACTTTCAGCACTTTAAATTAATTTTTTTGCAATCAATATTTATTGTCAAGCAAAATCAATTGTTTTCTCAAGTGGTGAAAATGTGGACAGCCACCCTACACTTCATTTTTCATATCTCAGGTTTCCAGTGTCAACAGTCATGGGCGTGCCCTTCTACATGGATAAGAACACATATTACAATATAACATAGAGATGGACCACTCTGCTATCAGTTTATGAAAACACTATCATATAAAGTATTGCATATAGATATATTTTTAGCAGGACTCATTATTTCACTTATCCTATCTACACACAGTGTTTCAAATTGGTTCATTTTGATTCAACCTCCTCTTGATAATTTGCATTTCTACTTCCCCTACTCTCAAAGTAAGCAAAGAGACATAATGTGGTGCCACCCAGGAGATTCTGAGAGTGAATCTATAAGACAGCATAGCATTACCCCATGTGGCTTCTGAGATGTAAATCTTATAGACACAAACTATCGCATCTTTCTTCTGAGTAGCTGGGGTAGAAATGCACATTCGCAATGACTGATTGAGATTGAATGAACGCGTTGGAAGCCCTGCAAACTTCTTAAGTGGGCTGCTAAGCAAAGGGATACTTTTAGTCAATTTTTAATATTCCATAGTATGTTTGAATGTTATCTTACTCAATGCATTCTTATTATAGACATTTTCAATATTCCCAAAGATATTTGTTCTTACTTCTTGTTGGTTCTTATTTTATTTAAACACATGCCACATTTTAATTTTAGTAGATGGTCAATTGGATTACCTCCAGTAATACATATTTCCATTTTCTGGAATAGAAAGCGCTGCCTGACTTTTGATTTTACCAACCTTGTGGAATGAAAACGTTGCCCCATTCCTGCTTTCATGGGACGTTCCCTGATGGTATGCTTGAGCAGCCTCTCATGTTTGCTGCACACTCTCATTTGCTCTGCTTTAATGTCCTATTTATAAGCTTCGGTCAATTTTCTATTAGGATATTTGTCTATATTTATTGCCATCATTAAATAAATTAAATTACATTATATTCATGGGACTTATATAAAGGCTAAGTCAAGACTTAGAAATAGGCACTATGCCATCTTAGCACTTACCATACTTTATTAACAATATTGCTCTCACTGATGGCATTCCATTGGTTGTAGGGCAGGTATTTTTATTTCTCCTGGACTCCAGTAATTTATCATAGTGCCTGGAATACTTTAGGTATTCAGTAAGTGATTGTTGAGTTTGTAAAACGATGAGAAAAATACATATTCAAGCCAGTTGTTGGCTACTTGAGAGAAGAAAATCACATCTCAGATGCATGTACCCCGGACTCCCTCTCAGACACATACAAGAACAGAGGACAGAGCAATCCTGACAATATTAATTATTCAATAGGTTGTAAAACTTACATTTCCTTGAAATTTTTAGTTCCTCCCTAGCACTAAGTTCAGTATGCTTCCAGGTTCAGTCTGAAAGTAGAAAATGCACACTTCACTCCTTTCCTCATTGCTGTTGGTAAGATTTTGAACAGTACATATTTTGGGATGTAATTTTTCTTATTTTTCTTACTTGTAGTTTTGTTTTCATTCCATGCAAACTTGGCAATTGAGGAGTGTGTGGAATTTCAACTAACATATCTCAGCTGTGCATAATCTCAGCCTGTGGGATTTGAAAGGATTTAATTTAGAAGGCACCTCCATCTAACTTTAGTCTAGACTAGAAATTGGTCTAGAATATGTCTACAAGACAATGGTCTCTTGATTCAATATAGACATTAATCAAAATGCTGACAGTATCATTTTGTTGTTAAATAAGTGGTGTTGGGCTCATTATCTTGTTGGACAAACAATGAAGGCACTAAACTATGTAGGTAAAGATTGATTTTATTCACACAATGTGAATGTTATACCTTTATCTTTTTTCTTGAGGCAAAACTTTATAAGGAATCCTTTTTCATTTTTTTAAGGTGGGAAATATCTGAAATGAATTCCACATGTTTGCAGTAAAAGAAATAAAATCTTAGTGGGTTTAAAAGAATTAGATTTCTATCAAATACCTAGCCTTTCTATTGACTGCATGCTTTGGAACAAACCTTTATGTCTTGTCCTTTTCATTTCTCGCCTATGTATATCTAAATGAATTGTGCAGCATTCTGAGTTAGTCTGGGTTGACTAGAGAAACAAATCCAGAGACATACATGTGTGTAAGAGAGAACTTTACATAAAAGAGCAATTGTAAAAAAAGAAAACATGCCAACCTCATCCAGAACAAGTCCATATGTCCAATATTAGCCCCTAATTCTGATATTAGCTTATAAATTCCTCTTCAGACTCATACAACACATGCAAGGATGTGGAATGCAGGAAGATCACAGGCCGGTGGTTTTAAATCCTTGTGGATCCAGTGTCAGTGGACACATCTCAATGCTGAAAGAGTTCTCCATGTGGCTCCTCCAGTTCCAGGTGTCAAGTATAGCTCTGTGTGTCTTGTTCACAGGAAGATTAAGCAGAGAGTCTGTGTGAGTCTGGCTTCCGCTGAGTTGTTTATCTCCATGGCACCTCCAAGTGAGGTCATCAAGCTGCTTCCAACTGAGGTCATCTGGTTGCACCTCCTAATGAGGTCATCAAACTGCTCTTCTGATTGAGGGGCTAGACTTTGCCCCTTAGCAAGGTGACACCAGATTATGTAACTACCATACATGCTCTCTAAAAGTGTTGCATTTATAACTCTACTTTCTTTTGTGAAATGATATAAATAATAAATAACAAGTGTCTAGTGGTCTCCTCAAATATTCAAGACCAGATTCTAGAAAAATTTTTGCATGTTATACCACTTATAAACTATATTTAACTCCTATTTTTAAACAAACATTTGTTATTATTTTTTTAAAAAATGAATCAACAGATCCTAATGAGAATAATGTTCACAGTAGTTTGTGATGATTACCCAAGTTTGCTCTGATAATTTGCACACAAGTCAAAGCCACTTTTATTTAAAAACCTTCTCATATTCTGTTGGTAGCAGCAAGAAATCACAGCAAAAGTTAAGCAAAGCATATCCTACTCAAATCTAAGCTTAGCTAACCAAAAGAAACATAATAGTTTAGCAACTTCAAGTAAACAAAACAGTGACTACCAAGAAAATCAATCCCTGTTAATTAAGAATGTATTTATATTAAAAAAAGACTTTGAACAGGGAGTTTTAAGTGTGATAGATATTGCAAAAAAAAAAGAACTTTTGTGGAAGGGATACTTAACTGATTTAATTTTAAAATGGAATTGCCTAGGACATGGTGGGAAATTTACAAGTCCATAAAGACTTGTATTTGTGAAGGCACCACAGTTAGACAGAATGTGTCATGATATCTCATATTAATAACACCTTTGAAAAGTACAACAATATGAGGTAGAATTAGTAGTTGCTACTGCATTTGAAATGCTTTACCATCTAACAGGAAACTTTGATTAGAAAACTGCAATGAGTTTCTCCTTTGGTGTGAACATTTAGAAGAAGCTCTGGTTATCTTGTTTCTTAAGGTGTAGACTGTTCACCTGAAGATTGGCAGGTCAACCCAGCAATTTCCATAAAGATGTATCACCTCAAAGACCATGTACTTGAACATTATGGGTTGGAGTTGACTTGATGGCAGTGTGTGTTTGTCAACAATTAGATTCTATAGGTGTGGGAAAGCTTCCTGGTTACTCATGCCTTTATTATGCCCATCTATGTGTCAGGTGCCAGGGATGCATATCTGAATTATAATGACCCTTTGTGCAACAGAATGAAATACCACCTGTTCTTGCACTATGCTGACAAGTGCTCTTGTGTTTGATCTTATTGTGTGACCATAAGGTCATTCCATCTGTTCCAGACTTTTCCTACTTTTTACTACTCTTCTATTTGTCAACCTGATTTATTATTCCAGGGTCTAGCCTCTTTGAAAGAAAAGTTCAAAGTAGGTTATGGGAAGTCTCATTATCTTGACTTTTGGGGGGAAATTTCCAGCTGTACATTGTCAATGACAATGTTCTTTTAGTAGTTCACAGTATTTTCAATGTTTCTCATGAGCACCATAATTCAAATGCTTTATTCTTTTTCAGTTTACCTTATTCAATGTCTAATGATGTGCATGATGCCGCTGAAAATCCCATGCCTTGGATCAGGAATACCTTAGTCCTCAGAGTAACACCCTTGATGCTCTTCAATGCTTTAAAGAGTTTGTGTGCAGGAGATTAATCCAATGCAATGCATTTTTTAAAAAAATCTCTGAATTGATGCTTCCATGACTACTGGATATTTGAAATCTTTAATAGTTTCAATATTTTGTCCTTTATTAGGATGTTATTTATTGGTCCTGTGTTAGAACTATGTAATCTGGTGTCAATTTGAGAGGGTTAGGAGTGAAGGGGTGGAGTCTGGTCTATCAATAAAGATATAATCATTGAGACCTCTGTGTGGCCATGACCTTCTGAGAATTCTGGGAACCCTGGATTTCCTACTTGGAGCCAGGGAAAGAGACTCTTATTTCTGCTCACTTCCTGTGAGACATCACTGAGGACAGGATACATGGCACTATACTGATAGACACCATGTGCCCTGGGAATGTGAAAAGCCACTATGAAGACCCCTGCCAGCACTGAGATACTTAAAATACCACTGGATCCAAAGACTCTCTACCCACTGGCCTGTTATCATCCTGCAACAGCATGGAAATACAGCAACCTTGCATGTATTTCATGAGTCTGAAGAGGAATTTATAGATTGGTATTCAACATATCACTATTAATGGACTTCTGGGCTTGGTCTGGACTGCTTGGTTTGGAATGTTTTCTTTTTGGGGGGGGGGGGCATCAATGCCCTCAGGTGGTGGGAGTAGGAGGCCCAGCCTTTGCTCGGTGGAGCTAGAATCGAACCTCTATCCCAGCGGGCCGCAATCCCATGCACAACCACTATGCCACCGGGACTTAGCCTTGGAATGCTTTCTTAATGAACAATTACCCTTATATAAATTTTTATGGACTTGTTTCTCTAGTCTACCCAAAATAGCACATTCCATACAAGGATTTTTGTTTTCTTTTTCGTGAGTTACAATCCATCCATACTAAAGGGTGCATTTTTTAATCTTCATCATCAAGTGCTTCAAAGCTTTCTCACTTTAAGCCAGCAATGTTGTATCATCTGTCCATGGAAGGTTGTCAAAAAGGCTTCCTCCAGTTCTTATGCACTGAGCTTCATGGAGTCCAGCTTCTCTGTTTACTTGATTAACCTACAGATTGAATGAGTATGGTGAGAAGATACAACCCAGATGACTCTTTTCTAATTTGAAAACAGGTGGAAGCCCCTTGCATTATTCACATGATTTCTTCTTGATCCACATACAAATTCTCTATGACAATGACCTCTTCTAAATCGGGCTTGTCCTGGGCTTCTGAGTAACAGTGCATTTATGCACCATTTGAACCTCATTTCTATCTCCAAGTAATGCAGGACTGTCACCTTCCATGGTTTAGGCAAGGTCCACAGGAAGGAGATGACAGTTTAAACCCAGAGAGCTAAGGCACTGGATAGGCTGATCTTCAACTAAGATAAAGAAAAAACTTTTTCTGTTGTTCTCTGGGAAACTGCTAAAACAGCATTCTGTAGGTGTGCAGGTATACGCTGAAGTTTTGGCTATAACTTGTCCTCTAGGCCCTAGCACATTGACTGAAATAGTGTTGTTTCTTTGTTTGCCTTCAGTCAATTGTCAACAATCCCTTTGTGTGAGAACTTGGCACCAAGTGCATAATATGTGACAAAAGCTGTATATAATTCTGCCTTGAATAAAGTTCTGAGTCTTGGAGCTCCTTCTCCTCATATCCCCTCTGCCCCAAGTTTGTCAATTTATTTATTTGTTTATCTCTGCTCTTTGTCAATTGCAACCATGTCCCGCTCCACTCTGGTTCAATTTTCAACAGTTGGTATGCCACATGAAATGATCTTCAGCCGTATTTTAGTTGCATGTGATATTAATGATATATTCATTAATTTCGACATTCTGTGAGTTCACCTTCCATTGGGATGGGAATAAATATGGACCTTTTCCAGCATGTGGGTCAGAAAGGTGTCTTCAAGTTTCTCAACTTAGATAAGTAAATGTTTCCAAGTAACTGTTGCTTTCACATGTTGACATATTGCAATTGGTATTTCACTGATTCCTAGGGCCTTAATTTCCCAATCTATGTAATTGTATCAATGGCAGATTGGACTTATAATATAGCCTGTAATTCTTCCATTGCTCCCCTTGATTAATGATCATATGCTATCTTTTAAAATGATTCTATGGTGACTAGTTACTTTTGATAGAGTGACTCTGTATTCCTTTCCTATTATTTTGGGATACTGGTTATGTTATCACACACACAAACACATATGTAAAAGTGAGAAGATATTCAGATATACCCATCTGTGTATCTTCACATATTTTTGTGAAAGCTTTTAAACTAATATCCTAATAGTACATGGTATTATGGCTAGTAAAAAAGTTTATTCTAAATTGTTTCAAATTTCATTGTTCTTTCACATGTCCTCACTGCAAAAATTTCATTTCAAAATAAAACAAATAAAAAGACCCCTCCACCCCTCAACCAAATTGCCAATAGGGTAATATTTTAACAGGTTTAAAGTGCCTCCTATCATTTTGTTAGATGTGAATATGATCTGATTTTTGATTTAAGATATTTGTTCATATTTAGAAAAGCATGACTGAAAGGCTGAATGTTAGAAAATGTTATCCTATGTTTTATGATTAAAAATGAAAGAAAACATTATTTTTGATCTGTTTATTTGTTTTACACCTTTACTAGCTTAGGAACAATTAGACCTTTAGTTAGACCTTTAGTTGTTTTAGATCAATTAACTCTCTTCTTTCATAAGATGGGTTTGAAATTTTCCTGTTAGTTTTGTTCCTAAGCTAGTAAAGGTTTAAAACAAATAGATTGATTTTTGAATGATTGTTATGAGGGTTAATTTTGGTTGACATCCTGTTGGGTATAAAATGGACCATCTTATGGAGGAGAGACTCACTACTAGCAAAGCTGGTCATGCAGCACATTCTTTGGACCCTGACATCCATGCACATGGACCTTCCTGGGTGCAAAGAAAGCTGTGGCACCAGAGGTGTGGCAGAGAAGGAGCAGCAGAATCACAAGTGACCAAGACAGAGAATTGGCTTTCCCAGTCAATGGAACAAGTACAGCTGAGGACCTTCATTAGAAGTGTGGCTTGTGGAATAAGGTTCTCCCAGCCCCTTAATTGGTTAGGTTAGGTTTGCTGACCCATGGAGTTGACACCAGGTATTTAGGCCAGGTATAAGTTTTGACAGTAATAAACATTTGAAGTATTTACTTCCAGACTTAAAAGACCTTTGTGACATTGCATGACATTGCATGGTTTGCTTTAGACTGAGTTGTTGAGAGGCCAGAGACTAGAAAGAGATATACCAGGAGATATGAAGAGTCTTCTCTGTCCTCTTACTTCTATCTTGAGAATTTGTAACCTGTTAATTTTATTAATCAACCCCATAATGGTGGGTATTTTCTATGATTTCTGGGGATCAATGCAATTAATTACCAAACCCAGTGGAATGGTGGAGTGTGGTATGGAGAGATGGTTGGTGTCAAAAATGGCAGGAAGGCTGAGGTTGAAGGTATGTTTTCCCTCAATCATAGGCATCTGCCTGATGCTGTTGATGGCTTTCTATCCTCTTAGGAAGTTAGAGAAAGTAAAACACCCTCTCATGTTTTTCTATTTTTATAAAGGGATAACAAGGAAATTAAAACAAAAATCAACAGAAATATATTAGTACATGTGGCGGTCATGTATTCAAGAAGTCAAATTTCATAATTGAGCTGTAGGGGTGGAGTCTAGCCTGTTAATCTGGAGATAGCCATTGAGTAGCCAATGAGGCCTCTGTGTGGGCATGGCTTTCTCCTGAGACTTCTGAGAAATCTCGTGATATTTCCCTCATGGAGATGAAAGGCCATCTCCCCAATTGTTGGGAGTCAGTCTCTGAGATAACGAACTACAGACAAGACAAGATGGCAGCATATGAGGAGATGGAGGAGAAGCCACACAGCCTTACCCTGATGGAACCAGACCTCTGAAGTTGGAGAAACCATGTGGAGACCCCTGCCAGCGCTGAGTTGCTTCTACCACCACTGGATGTTGTTGATGGACCCTGAACCCTGGAAGCAAGGAGCCTTGAGGAGACCCCTACTAGTGCCAGAATTCTTCATCCACTGGCCTGTGACTTTGTGAGTCGGAAGGAGACTTTATAGACTGATATCGGGCATATAGACCAATATCCAGACTTTGAACTGGACTGGGTTGGGATGCGTTCTCAGTGTTCCATTCCTCATGTATATAAACCTTACCCTTATATACATGTGTGTCTATGAATTTGCTTCTCCAGTCTACCCAGACTAATGCAGTACACTAGGAAATTATAAAATGTGACTGCATCAACATGAGTTCAATCTCTTTTGGAAAGAAGAAAGTATACAAAGATAATTAATTTATAAAAAGGAAATGGAGAAAAACTTTCAGGATAGGGAGCCCACTCATTGAAAGGAATCTGAAGAAAAAGCACAATGAAAGCAACGGCGAGCACACCATGGAGGTGGACCAGGCAAAGCAAATATGCATGCACCAAGAACTAAGGTCTTTTAGGAATGTTCACAAAATTTTGCTTCTGGTCTTTCTAAAGGGTCAAAGAACATACATATTATTAAAAGAATGTTTTCAGAATGTTAGCAGGTATTTTAGCAGGAATACACCCAGAAAAACTATCAAAGCTCCTTTCTCTCATCAAACAGGGACAGTTTTGTGAGAGTTGCATGGTGGGGGGCCGGGGGGTGGAGAGAGCTGTGATGTGGCTTTTCCTAACTTCACTTTGTTTTCTAATATTAAAAATTCTTTAGAGGCCACCCATCTTTATAATGAATAATTATATATTTTTTGGGGGGGGCATCACTGCTCTCCGGCGGTGGGAGTAGGAGGCCCAGCCCCACTGCTGGAATTGAACCTCCATCCCAGTGGGCCGCAGTCCCGCGCACAACCACTACGCCACCGGGGCTCAGCCCGAATAATTATATTTTTTAAAAGAATGTATCGACATAGCCAAAATCTTAGATATCTCAGTTCTATAGGGAAGAATGATATGGCTAGTATCATTTGCAAATGTATTTGAAACTTGGTGGAGCTTATGTTGAGAAAAAAAGTTGACACTATTTTTAAATTTATGTTTACCCCACAGCAGACATAAAGAGCCTGGGGGTGGGGGGTGGGATTGAGATTGGAGACAACAAGCATGAAAAGTTGTCTTCAACAACTACTGGAGAAGTTCAAGTAGGAGAGATATCTGAGCCTTCAGCCATGAGAAAATCAACTTCATAGCTAAGTGTTTCAAAGTTCCTTACAATGGGAAAGCAGCCATACCAGCTGACAGGTGCCCCTGTACCATTGACCAACAGCAGGAGCCACTTCTATGTGCCCAAACATCCTTGGCAGAGTATATTTTCCCCAGCCCCTGGCACAACCCTGTGAGCAGACTTCTCTTGGCCTTTGACATCACTGCAGAGAAAGCAGACCTCATGCACCATGGGTACAGATATTCTCAGGACATCAGTTATATTTTTCACCACTATATTTTCTTCTTTCTTGCTTTTTCTCTGGCACCCACCCTCCCCATGTGTCCCTCACCTTCCTCAGGTGACACAAGCATCTTTGGGAAACTGAGGACTGGGAAGAGAGTATAGATGGGAAAATTTTCCATGCTCATATTTACGGAGTCTGGGAGGCAGATGCTGATGGAGGAAGGTCTTCATGTTCTTGATCTGAAGATATATCCTCGTCACAGTCTCCTAAGTAACAGTTGTTCCCAAAAAGGTTCTTGGTAATAACGCCAAGGCGCTGCTTGCAAGCACCTACTTGGTTGCTACTTTAGCTTGAAAAGTAAATGCTTCCAAGGTATTTGCCTGTACATTGTCTGCCATTAAGAATGATCAGATGACCTTCCCCCCTTTCAAGTATGGCCCATTCTCTTCTGATAAGAATCATAGATTGTTCCCTGGAAAAGAACTCAGGGACAGTGAAGGTCAAACCAGCTGATAGTCAGCCAAGGTTAGACCAGGCACCTGCCCATCTTGATCAGTATGTACCTTCCTGTTACCTGTATAATCCTAGTTTGACCCCTTTTGTGATGTGTGTGCCTCTAATATAACCACTTTCTGTTATGCATGTGTATGATGCGGCTTGCTAGCCCAAGATTTTATCAATTTGTTAGGAGAACACCCTCACAGTCTCTCTGGTTTCCATCTTCATGAAAGACACGACACTTTGGTCGCCTTGTCTGATGCTTCTTTCATTTACCCCTCAATTACACAACCACTTGTTTGGACCCATTTGGTTGTGGAGGCTGGTTCCCCTCAAGCATGGACCCCAAAACACTACCAAAGGCTCAGTATTTTCCACTCACAAGACAATTTCATTTTTTAATATTATGTCATTTTATTTTATTTTTTACTTTTGTTCTATATAACACATTTATTCTTTTTTCCCCCCTACTTCTTTGTTCTGGTGTGATCCCAACCTCCTGAGAATACATTCCCTACAGGGAAAAAACAGATCTATAGATTCAGGCGCATACACCTGAAAAAGAGATATATTTTTTCTTGTTTCCTTTGCATGCACAGACCTGACCACATTCATTCTACCAAATCAACAGAACTCCAGTATCCACACCCAACCCACACTCCAGTTTTTCTTTTTTCAGTCTCTCCTCTTCTTTACACAACCACACATTTATACCTATTTTTATCCTTATCTTTTGTTTTTTCTAAACTTTTTCCTCATTTCTTTTCTCCCTTATTTCCCCACTGTTTTTCAATTATACTTCTTCTCATAAAGACACACATACCCAAATAATCCTTTACGGTATGAATTTTTGTCATACTATTATTCGTGCTGACTTAGTAGCACTTTTTGCTCTCATTACTTTTTCTCATAAAACTATGGATTCTGATTAATACCCATCTTAAAATACATTTTCCCATTATTTTCAAACCTGTTTGCCTACTCAGAAGACCTACTACTACTACTTATTTCTTATTAATAAATCATTTTATTGGGAATTTTTGCAGTTCTTGTAACAATCCATATATCAATCACATAAAACACATTTGTTGCCATCATCATTTCCAAAACACTCTCTTTCTGCTTGAGTCTTTGGTATCAGTTCTTCTTTTTTACATTCTTCCCCCACCCTCCCACACTCACAGGCCTCTGACGAATTATAAATTATTATTTTCATATCTTACATCATCCCCTGTCTCCTTTTGCCCATATTTCTATTTTTTCCCCCCTTGAGGTGATCATTACAGTTGGTTTTCCTTTCTCCTCCCACCTTCCCCCTATGGTATCACTACTGCCATTATTGTTTCTGGAGGATTTACCTGTCCTGAGCTCTTATCTGGACCAGTGTACATGTTCCAGGCTAGCCAGATTTGTAAGGTAGAATCAGGGTCTTGGTAGTGGTGGGAAGAAGCATTGAAGAACTAGAGGGATATTGTATGTTTCCTCAGTGCTATGTTGCACCTGACTGTCTCATTCTTTCCCTACAAACCCTCTGTGAGAGAATGTCCAATTGTCTGTGAATGGGTTTGGACTCTCCCCTCTAATTCCAATCATTTGCATCAGTATATTTGTTTGTTTGGAGTCTTCTGATGCTTGACATTGATCATGTTAACACTTCATGATCACACAGGCTGGCGTGCTTGTTGCTACCCTTCTATATGGCCACTTTTTTAACTTCAAGCCTTGAAGATCCCAGAAGCTATATGTTTGAATAGCCAGGCACCATCATCTTTCTTTACTACATTTACTTATGAAACCATTTTGACTTCAGCAATTGTGTTGGGAAGGTGAGCTTCACAGAACGACAGGTTATTAGAACAAAGTGTTCTTGCATTGAGAGAGTACTTGAGTAGAGACTCAATGGCTATCTGCTACCTAAATATTTAACATATAAATATACATAAATGTATATTTCTATCATTAATATATTTACATATGTGCATACCCATGTGCATACTCTAGAAATGATTTTGACCTAGATCTTTCTTCTACTTTTACTTTCCTCTGGCCTGCTATCATGTTCACTTCTTTTCACTCTGAGTACTTTCTCTTGGTTACATTGTACTCGATCAAGTCCCATCAGGCATTCTGTGCCCTGCTCACCATCAATTTTAGATCCCTTGTTGTTCCTTTGTGCCTGGGCTTGTTGGCTCCCCATCCCTTTTTCCCACTTCCTCATCTCCCATGGTCCCCCAGAGCTGCCACCCCATTGCTTTCTCCTTGGGATTGGTTATTCTGCCTACCCTATATAGAGAGACATGTATCCTTTCTCTTTTAGTCCCAATTTCCCTTACTTATCTCTCTCCCTTTCTTTTCATCACTGTATGTATTCTGGATCTCACTAGATGTCTTCTCTAGCTAAACAGGGTCAAATACCCTTGTACAATCTGACAACTCACTCACCACTAATAGCTATGCCACAATGCCAAGGAAGCAGCATAATAAAAGCAAATCAAGAATACTTCAGGAATCCTAATCATAGTTTTACATTTGTGGAACAAAAGAAACCTGTCTGGACAAGATCAGGAAATATTTTCCAACAATACATGCATATTACAGTTCTAGTTACCCTTGAAGAATGAGAAACGGAATTATTATGATGAAAACTATCTCTGCACAATTTCTCCTGGACATCTTTGTTTGTTTGTTTGTTTGTTTGTTTTTTGGGCATCACTGCTCTCTGGTGGTGGGAGTAGGAGGCCCAGCCCCACTGCTGGATTTGAACCTCCGTCCCAGTGGGCCGCAGTCCCGCGCACAACCACTACGCCACCAGGGCCCAGCCCTACCTGGACATCTTATCAATGAAATGTTTTCATGTTCTTAAAGTTCCTTCATAATACTGTCCCATAATTGTCCTGCATCTGTAGAGAAAATTAATCAAAATTCCCACTTTATAACTTTTTTAATAGTTATCATAACTTTCTGAGCTGACCTTTCTGTCTTGACTTTAATTAATCCAGAAGATCCCCTTAGAAGCCACGGTTTCAATTGAACATGTTTTAAGGCACCCTGTTGAGACTAAGACCACTGTCTTTCAGAGCGAACTTTCCTGCAGACACCCCTTGATTGCAGGTAAATGTCTAACTATATTTTATTTATTATAAGCACATACACTTGAATTAAAACACAACAATGTTTTGTAACATAGCGTTGCATTTTTACTACATTACTACATTAATTTTGAGTTGATACATAATACCTTTCCTGTGCTGGTTGTTTCAGTCACATATACTGGTGCCAAACTCATAGAATTGAGTCCAGAAAATATAGATGTATTTTATCTAATCCAAGCTATTGTACAATAGTGATATACAAGAAAAGAAAAAGCATGGAATTGGTTTGACTAATAAAATGGTACACATCTCTAGAAGTTATAGAGATAAAATTAAAGAGAAAATTTATATGCAGGGTGTTCTATCTTTCATAACCCACACCACAAAATATTTATCCAACAATAAAATTCAATTTTCCAAATATAGTGAGTGGCTCCCTGAGGTTGTGTTATCTCTGTGTCTGTGTTTTATCTAAATATGTCTTGCTCTGTTATTTTTGCCCCTTGGCAGGAATTCCTTTGTGGAGGTGGAAGATGGCAACTCTTTATTTTGTCCAAACAAATATAAAATGCTGTTAATGAGAACGCTAATCAAAAGGCAGAAACTGTCGATAAATCATCCTGACGTGTATGAGGAAAGCGGCTATTGCCATGAAAAAGACAGCTTGAAGTTGTCGGGTACTCTTGGTCTCTAAAGCTTGTGTTACATGATCCAATCCCCAGTTTCCTTATAAACAATTAAATAATCTCCTAAATCCCTTGCAGCTCTCAAATTCTGTGAACATAATAACATTTAACACAGATCATCAAAGAAGCCTCTTTTTTTTTAAAGTACAGTTTGAGCACAGAAGAATTCTTAGCCAGCAATAAAAGATTACCTATTCAGCCTAAACCTGTGATTTAATTTGTGCAAATAAGCACAGTGAGGAATTTGAAAAGGCCACATGATATTCTACTCCTGCTGCAGTCATGGCAGCCCCACCCTCTCTGCGTGCAGAGGTGCAGCATGGGGGTTAGTCTCTCAGGAAGGACCCCAAGGCGCTCAGCATGGCGATGGCCCTGCAGACACTATTGTCTGAGCTAAAGGGTTTAGGTGGAAACTTGGAAGTTTCCCAGACCACTACGTGTGCATGCAACTAAAGCTGGTGTGAGCTCAGTTCCAGCAGAACCTTTGAGAACACCTGGTTGACCTGTGTGCTCTCTTTTACATAAAAAAAAATGGCCAGAAAATACTTTGGAATTGTAAAGATATTTAACTTCCTTGAAAAAATTTTGAGGTAGTTATAAGCAGAATGAAATATAAATAAACTATAAACTTTTACTATAAAATCAAAATTACGTAACCCTTAAATAAGTAAACAGACTAAAGGAAAATAACTTTAATGAGCAAAATAATATTTATTAAAAACTGACATCCTTTAGAGAAATGTGAAAAATTTAAGTAGCTTTTGGTTTAACTCACTTAAATACACCAACACCATTCCTGTATAAAGAGATTGTTATTCATTCTTTCATTCATTCACTAAGTAATTCTTTTCCATTGCTTTAAACCGATGGCATGGTTAAGTAAAAGGGAAGCACAAAAAGA
Organism: Nesogale talazaci; assembly: GCA_004026705.1. Lineage (NCBI taxonomy): Eukaryota > Metazoa > Chordata > Mammalia > Afrosoricida > Tenrecidae > Nesogale > Nesogale talazaci. The sequence continues at coordinate 34,357 of PVJH01016725.1, forward strand.
AAACAAAATGCTTTTAAAGTCAAAAGACTTTCAATATAACAAAGAAAACAGAGTTAAATAACCTTGATGATGAAAGTGTAGAATTCTCTTGGAAAGATATGATTGACAGTATGAGTGTGAAGAGTAATCATAAAAAGCAGAAATCTTAAGGACATTTTAAAATGAAATTTTATAAAAATCATATGCAATTTTAAGAGATTCAGAAAGGGACAAGCTAGAAATATAAGCCATAGCTAATACTGCTAAATAGATGAGAACATGAAATAAGGCAAATTAATTTTCTCCAGATCACACATCAATTCAAATTTCACATCCATGATTATGTTAATTGGAATATGATTTCTTCCATGTCTATCACACTGCCTCCCTACATAGCCAGAACATAATTATTTAATGAACATATAAAAATCAAGGGATCTAATCCAATAACAGAAAAATAACATATACTTAATGTCAATCCTGTTGTAATTCTTATTTAATCTTTATTCTTATGCACATGTTATCAATATTCCATTTAGGTAATATTTAATTTTTTAAAATTTACTTTTTAATCAGTCTTCCTCATTCAGTGCATATTTTCTTAATTAGTGGGTCCTTTGATTACCTTCAAAGTTTTTGATAATGCTCACATCTTTATCATGATCTATTTGAATATTTATTTGATTTGAAACACACCAATTTATAAGTGGTTAGGGAATAGTAAATAATGGTAGGCAAAGGGGGGCAGATAGTGATTCTTACTATAATAACAACAAAAAATAAGTCATCTACAATATAGTCAATTAATTAAAAGCTAAACCCACTGCTTGAGCTGATTCTGACTCACAGTGACTTACTAGAGCAGAATAAGATTACGCGATGATTTCTAAAGCTAGAAATCTTTACAAAAGTAGACAGCCTCATTTTTGTTCCTATGAAACTACTGGTGAGTTTGAAACCCTGATATTGAATTTAGCTGCCAATGCCTAACCCACTGCTCCACTACAGTTTCTTTGATTGTTGACCCATAACCCTACATAGTGTCTCCTCAATTGTAAATCTTTATGGGACAGACAGCATCATCTTCCCCCCACAAATGGATGCCCATAAATCAGTGTGAAAAGACTAATTCAGAGGTACAAGAATTAATACTTCTTGGTTTCACCAGTTGCCTGTGTTGTACTGAGGAGACATGAGCATTGTGGTGGTTCTGGAAGCTCTGCCACTGTACTTTGACAGCCAGCAGCAGGACTCTACATAGTGTGAGGTTTTCAGTGGAACTTAGAGGCTCAGATGAAATAAGGAGAGCGTGGTGGTCTACTTCTAAATAATTGGCTAGAAAACACCATGCATACTCGTAGGTAAGGGAAACACTGTCTGATATACTGTCCAAATGAAAGCATCTTAGTTTGAAAGGAACTCAAAATCTGACTTTGAAGAACTCAGTCCTCAAAGTTGAGTTGACTTTATTGCTGCAGATGGAGCGAAACTTTTAGGACCCTCATGTGCTGATGTGCCACAACTTAAAGTTAGCAGAAAGTACTGCAAATGTCTATTAATACTCTAATGTGGGATTTTTTTAAATCTAAGTCTGGAAACATTGGAAGCTATAAACAATGAAATGGAATACATAAAAATGAACATATGAGGTCTTAGGGAGCTGAAAAGGATGAGTGTTCCCTTCTTAATCAGACCATTGTAGAGTTTACTATGTTGGGAAAGACAAACTGAGCAGAGTGGACCTTGCCTTCCTTATTCCAAATAAAACTGCAAGATCCTGAAGTGCAGTGGAGTCAGTACTAGGTTAATTTATATATGCCTACAAGGAAAATCAGTTATGAATGTGATTCAAACTTATGAATCAATCTCTAATATCAAAGATGAAGAGATTAAAGATGTTTACCTTCCTACAGTGTACAATTGGTCAAACCTAGAAGCAGGAAGCAATAATATTCTGATGATTGCAATGTGACAGTTGGAATCCAAAATAGACTCTATAGTTGGATATACAAAGGTGCTTCAAAATTTGTGTTAGAATTATATTATCATTAATTCTATTATTCCAATAGCTTTTTGAAACACCAATGCTTGTCTTTAGAAAGGATCCCACAGATTATATAATAGAAGTGTATGAAACTAAACCTATTCATTGCAAAATAACTGTTGACAACACAATTAATGGTGACAATACATATGAACCTTACCAAATGGAATAATTAAGAATCCAACCCACTATATCTGTGCAAAGTGATGATGGATAAGCTAAATATCACACATCAGCTAGAATTAAAGCAATTGATTACTGAAGAAAAAATGATCAATTGTCCCTATGCACATTCAAGGTGACCCTGAATTACTTTACACAAGTCCTAAAGAGTCAAAGTATGACTGTGAGTTGATCACACATATGTTTAGAAAACATGTCAAGGAGAGATTTGGCACATGGAATGCTAATCTTGGAAGACCAGCTTAGTTGTTGCCTGACACCAAGGACATCACAGATGAAGAAAGTTAAAGGTAAAAATCAAAACAGCACAGATAGAAAAGACCAGAGGAGATGACAGAAAATATTCAGTTGTCTTTCAATGGAGCATATTATAAATGATTGTGAAAAATAATGAGCTTAACAGAAAATTTCAAAGGGCCGAATAAAAAGGTGAAATATTGTAATGAAATGTGCAAAGACCTAGAATTGGAAAAGAAAATGGCAAGGATATGCTTGGAATTTCTCATGATGGAAGAAATGAAGCCAAAAAAATCAAGTTTTCAATCGCAATAGTGAAGAATGGTGTGGACATGATGTGTAATTATGCATGAAGTAATGCAGGAAAATGAAAAGAACTGCACAGTCACTGTACAAACAAGAATTAGTTGACACTAAGCTATTCCAAGAAGCTGCATAAGATCAAGATCCAATAATTTTGAAGAAAAAACTTCAAGATGAGCTGAAATCATTAGAGAGAAACAAGACTCCAGGACTTAAGAAAATACCAAAATAAATATTTCAAAAACACAAAAAACAAAAGGGCACCTGATTTTATGCTAAAAACGTTCATTTCTCGGTTCCAAGAAACGTGGAGGAAAACAACTTGGCTGAAATTGGAAACAATCCCTATCTGTACCCATTCATAGAAAGGTAGCCCAACAAAAGACATACATTGACCAAATAATGTTATTATTCACTCACTGCCATCAAGCTGATGCCAATTCGGAGTGATCCTATATGTCAGGGTCAAATTGCCCATGTGGGTTTCTGTGACTGACCCTTTATGGAAATAGAAAGTTCTGGCTTTCTTCAAAGGAACGGCTGTTGGTTTTGAATGACTGACCTTGAAGTCAGCAGGCCAATACATAACTCACTAGGATGCCACTAGATGCCAGCCAAGTCAAGACTCCCTGAAGATCACTTAGAGAGGTGCCGCAGTTCCTTGAGGGGGAGCTACCAGAATGTCAAGCTAGTTTCAGACACAAGAGGGTGGTCCAACAAAGATGTAACCTGACTGAAAGCAGAGAATACCAAAGAGCTACTGATTTGTGTTTGAATCATGCAAAAGCACTTGTTTTAAATGCATGTGCTTGGAAAGCTTGATAGTCTCTTTAAGCTTACACAGGATCACTATGAGTCAGAACTCACTCAATGGCAGTGGAAAACACCCACACATGCACACATAAACAGGTACACACACACACACACACACACACGGAGATTCAAAAAGTTCATAGATAAACCAAATGAGGAGGTAATGAAGTTTTCCATGAATTTTAAAAAAATGATGTGTGGCAGTCAAGTAAGCGTGCCAATTTCAGGATTGGGAGTGTAGGGGTGGAGTCTAGCCTGTCAATCTGGAGATGGCCAGTGAGACCTCTGTGTGGGCTTGGCCTTCTCCTCTGACAATTCTGGGAAATCTAGGTGTACTTCCCCATTGGAGGTGAGAGACTTACAGCTCAATAGCTTGGAGAAGCTCCACTGACAAGACACAAGATTCAGTCTCTGGGAGACATTGCAGCTCACAAGACACATGGCAGCATGTTGATGGATCCTGAGTCCTGGAAACCAGAGGAGCCATGGGGAGGCCCCTGCCAGTGCTGATAGGCTTCTACCACCACTGGATACACAAGACTGCACCCACTGGCCTGTGATTGTCCTGGTAACATTGCACATGTTTTGTGAGTCTGAAGAGGACTTTATAGATTTGTATAGGGCATATGGGCTAATATCAGATATATGACCCTGGACTGGGTTGGGATGTTTTCTCAATGTTTCATTCCTCTTGTATATGCACCTTTCCCTTATACACATATGCATGTTTATGAATTTGCTTCTCTAGTCTACCCAAACTAACACTCCATAATAAAATGAGAGTCAAATTTTGAAGTTTTTAACCAATGTGTAGTGCCTGTAAAGAAATTAAACACCCGCGTTAATTTTGTTCAACCTGAACTATGTCAAATGTACCTCAAATCAGAGTATTTTTATCATATGCAAATCAGATCATATATAAAGTGTATATAAAAAAGTTTTCATGTAGTAATTGTAATGTAAACATTTCCGGTTTCACCCATTTTCACACTTAAAAGTTATAACAAAAGAAAAATAAATTTAACACATAAATAAATAGAAGTAAACATCCAATTCAATCCAAAGAAACCCTGTAAAATTGGTGATGTTTCAGCTTTGTAGTAAAAGTGAAATTGATAACTCAATTTTAATTTAATTAAAGATCCAACTGTAAAAATATTTAACTTCATATTAAATTCTCTCCATTCCACCCATTCCTTCTAGTAGTCATATGGAACACAGTGAAATGCTAAGCCCAACAGTACTTTTATTCCTCCGACTTCATGATATAGAACAAATTTTTAGAAAAAATTATAGTTTGAACAGGGTTAAGATAAGTCTTATGTATACATTGAGATTTCCTGGCCTTCCTTCACTTTAAAGGTTATATTTCAGTCTCACATTTTAGGTCAAAATTAAAGATAGCACAACACATTAAAAACGGACTCTCCGTGTACTTGGCATTCAAGGTTTTGAATGAATTCTGGTTGATAATAACCATATGTGGTCCAGGGAATGTAGAAGGAGCATAGGAGCATGCTCGCCAAAAAAAATCTTTCTGGATGGCAATTTGCCCACACACGAGCTATCTGTAGTTCCCTGGAGACATGTCAAATCCATTCTAATTCCTGAATATGAGGATTAAAAAAAGAAAGAAAGAAGGCAAAATAGTAGCAAACCAGCTCTTGATATTTTTACTTGGCAATGTGGCCTACCAGTCAACTTTTTTTTTCTTTTTTAACATATGGTAACTTGTTACATATACAAACCATACCACAGAACTTAGTACATAAGTATGTTAAAGAAAATAGAAATTAAAAAAAAAAGAAAAAGAAAATAGAAATTCCACTCAATCAAAAAATACATAAATGAAGAGTATTAGTGAATTTCAATTTTTACAAAGATATATGAGCAATACACACACGTACCCTTGTACCTTTTAAATATCTTACCTCCTTTCAGGAAGAAGCAAATCTTAATCCCTGAGGTACATTGATTGAATACAACTGGTTACTGAAGTATCTGAACACTTCAAGTATCCTAGAAGAATAAAAAACATATAATTCCTTATTAGAATTAATACACATTCAACAAGTCATTCTGAGCAATTAAAAGTCAAGAAGGAATATATTCATATGGTTATGATGATTTTGGTTGAAAAAAGTATTTAAGTAAAAAAAGCATATTGTGTGTGTTCCATGGGAGTCAGAACACCAAATTTGTCAAATATTGGACTCTTATTCCTCCAAAGAAATGATACTTATTACTCACTACTTGGTTTGAGGTCCTTCTAGACAATTATTTGTTTAGTCTCTAACCCTACTAAAAGGACTATTGATTTATTTGAGAATGAGTGGGAACACTAGCACGCACTCTTGACTTGTCCTTGATGCCATGACACTGACATTTTCAGCTACGGAGAATTGAAAGCTTATGATGGCAACTCAGGCTAGCAATATTTTCATGCCGTGATTGTAGAGCAAACAAGTTTAATGCTAACAAAATACTATTTATATTATTTTTAAAAACATGTAATATGTATGAAGAAGAAGGTAGAGAAACAAGGGTTTTACTTGCAAATAATTTAGTTTCAGGTATAGCTAGGGCCACATCTCCCCTGTCACATTGGGTTGCTGTGAGTTCAAGTGAGTTATTTTCTATGGGGAAAATTTTTACATAATCAAATCATCCCCAAAATGATATTGGATACATGTTTTGAACAGTTTTACTTTTCCCACCTAGTTGCCTTGTAATATTAATTAGCATATTTTATTTGAGCAAATAATAATTAGAATCAGAGGAAACAAAATACATATATTCAAATATGAGTTTCCAAATAGAACCTTTATATTAAAAATGTAATTTGGTCAAAGTAACTGAAAAATTATATTCATTAACCATGTCCTGATTAACCCTAATGAAAATTAATAATCTTTTTTTTTTTTTGGAGGGGGGAGCATCACTGCCCTCTGGTGGTCGTGGGCACTACCCAGTCTGCTCCTGAGAGCCGCCGCTGAATTTGAACCACCAAGCCTGCAGGCCACAGTCCCGCACTCAACCACTTATGCCACCGGGGCTCAGCCCCGAAAATTAGTAATCTTATAAAAGCAAAATAAAGCACACATATTGGTGTTACATTATTAACTTCCTTAAAACTGCTTCTAATTTTGATTGCTAATGTACAACTTTGAAGATTATATATGATATTATATATTTATCAAAACTCTATATGTTAATATTTTACTGTACAATAGAAATTTTAAATCTTATAGCTGAAGAAAATAACCAATACTACATTTAGAGTTAGAGAAATACTCTATTATCATAAACATTTATATAACATTGAAAAGTCAAATCTCAACACCATGTCTTGTATCCTTTTGATATATACACTATAAAATATTGAATTATTACTTAAAGTAATCATCCCAAAATAATTACCTCCATGTGCTATTTTTCTTAAGTAATTCAGCATTCCAGAATGTAAAGTCATATTATATTCCATTATTTTCAAACTAAGATGGATTATGAAATTTAAATATTCGGGTCTCATACATAAACTACCATTTACTTAGTAGCTAGCATGTGGTTCTACTTTACTTATTTTTATTAAAATTTCCAAGTTCTTTAGTTTTTTTGGTAGTTAAAGCACATGTTGAAGAAAAGGGGACCATTGTTAGCTTGATCAGTGTTCATGCATTACACCCCAAAAACTCCAAACTCACTCCCATCAAGTCAATGCCGCCTCAGAGCATGCATAGGACAAGGAAGAATTGCCCCTGTGGGCTTCCTAGACTGTAACTCTTTACGGGAGTGCGTCGCCCACTCTCGCTCACTCAGAGCATCTGGTTTTTCGAACTGCTAACTTTCTGGATAACTCATCTCTCTCCTTGCAGGGCTGCTGCTCACTTTTTGACATAGTTAAGCTACAAAGATTTGGCTGTTATGTAACATTAGTGTTATGTGAAATTGGAGAATGACCTCATCAGAGCAGAAAATGCTAAATGATATTATTATATGAGAACAAATGTCATGAAAGTCATGGCCCAGTCAACTTGACACATCATTTTAACTATCACAGCCAGAGCAACCTTAGTCATACACCTTGGCACGCATATTAAAGTCATATTATATTGCAAATGTGAAACATCACTAGATAAGATATACACTTTACTTTGAACATGAACTCAAAATGTTAGAAAATGAGATGGCTGATAAGTGAAGAATAGAGTAATTAATTTAAAAGTTAGATTTCATATTGAAATCATGTGCACACAGAATCTGTTTTTATTTGATATCATACAGCTTTTTCCATTAAGAAGCCAGACCTCTCATCTTTTACTTAATTCTTTTTTGTTTTTTTTTGGGGGGGGGGGGCATCACTGCTCTGGTGGTGGGAGTAGGAGGCCCAGCCCCACTGCTGGAATTGAACCTCTGTCCCAGTGGGCCGCAGTCCCGCGCACAACCACTATGCCACCGGCCCTCAGCCCCTTTTACTTAATTTTATCTACTTGTTCAACTGGTATCGCTATGAAACATTTGGGGGAGTACTTAAATTCCTTTCTAATTTAAGTTTCAATGTGTGTGAGATATCATTTCCCAATAATTTATATCATCTTAATGTTATACCCTATTTGATAAGACAGCTGCTGTATATTTTTTTATATAAAATCATGCCCCACTTAAAATCTCCCAGATGGTTCCCATTTTGCAAAGAAATAGCCCTGAAGTTTCTGAATAGATTAATACTAAAATACTTTAAAATCTGTAATTACAATGGAATAAGTAGTCTGTTTAAATTTAATCTTATATCCCACCTCAAACACCCCTATATTGCTCTTACAACATTAGGCATCATTCAGTTGCTGATATTTTTTATCTATCAGTGCTTACATATTCCCTTTTCCTTATCTTTATTTATATCCTTTTGTCATTCAAATCCTGATACTTGGACTAATATGGAAGTAGTAGAATAGTGAGATGTGATCATACTCTGTATATTTTGAAAATCAAGCAGATCAAGTATGCAGGGCAATTTAGATATGAGAGATGAAGCAATTGTACTACCTGTTTCTTTTAGTTTCTACATTTGAAATGTGGAATCCAGCTTCCTTGATTATGGGTGGTTCAGACTGTGGGTAAGAAAATTATAGGTTTTTAAAAAAATCATTTTATTGGAGGCTTATACAACTCTTCACAATCCATACATCAATTGCATCCGGAATATTTGTACATATGTTGCCATCATTTTTTTCTAGACATTCATTTTCTTTCTTTCTTTTTCTTGGGGGGGCATTACTGCTCTCTGGTGGTGGGAGTAGGAGGCCCACCCCCACTGCTGGAATTGAACCTCCATCCCAGTGGGCCGCAGTCCCGCCCACAACCACTATGCCACCAGGGCTCAGCCCTAGACATTCATTTTCTATTGAGCCCTTGGTATCAGCTCTTCTTTCCTTCTTTCTTCCACCCACACTCATAGTCTCCTGATAGACTTTATTATTGTTATTATTTTCATCTCTCACACAGACTGATATCTCCCTTTCCCTGTGTTTTCTGTTGTTCTTCCCTCCAGGAGAGGGGTGTATGGGTATGTGCTGATCATTGTGATCGGTTTCCTCTCTCTCCCTTGCACTCCCCTTGTTCCCCCTACCCTTTCTATATCTACTCACGTTTCTGAATTCTGTGTGTCATGAGTTCGTATCTCTATCTATGCCTGTGCACATGTTCTGGTCTAGTCTGAAATGAGAAGCAGCACTGGGGTCATGGCAATGGGGGATGAGGAAGCTTTAAGAAACCAGAGGAATATACTCTGTTTTATCGATACTTTATTGCACCCTGGTGATGTATCCCTTCCCTGTGGCCACTCAGTGGGGAGATAGTTCCACTGTCAACAGATGGATTTGTATCTCTGCTCCAACCCTCCTTGTTCTCAACAATGCTTTGTTTGTTATATGTCTGCTGATGCCTACTACCCAGTTCCTTTAAGTTCCCATGATTGCACCACTGGTGTGTTTCTTCGACGTGGACTTGTTACTTCACTGCTGAATGATGGCTTGTATAACTACAAGCCTTTAAGACCCCAGATGCTAGCTGATCCCTGGTGGCACAGTGGTTGTGTGCGGGACTGCGCCCCACAGTTGACAGTTCAAATCCAGCAGCAGCTTTCCAGGAATCAGTATGGGCTTTCTACTCCCACCAGGGAAGTAATGCCAGAGAGAGAGAGAGAGAGAGAGAGAGAGAGAGAGAGCCCAGAAACTATATTTTTTAATAGCTTGGCACTACATTTACTTATGCATCCATTTTGTCTTCAGCAATTTTGTCAGAACAGTGAATGTCTCAGGCAGCTGACTGGTTAGAATAAAGTGCTCTTTTATTGAGGATGGGTATGAGCAGAGGCCTAAAGTTCATGCCCTAATTCAGTTTTTTGTTGTATAAATGTATGGACATGGGCCAATATCTCTATCTTTGTGAACTAATGTATATACATATGTACACCACTATGTTTATACCTCTATTCATTGTTTTGCTTCCTTGGTCCTTCCTCTGTTTCCTTTGACCTTCCCCCTGCCCCACTATCACTTTCTCCATACTTCTGCCTCTTGACACCTCCTCTTAGCTAGTTTGCTGTTGCTCTGACCACACACTCGGACCACCCGCATCGCCTCGGATTCCTACATCCGCCTTGCTATTGACTCCAATAACAAGCTGCTCCCTTGTCCATGGCACCTCCTGAACACTGTGCCCTGCCCCCACGGTGGGCTGCTTTAGTGCCTATCCTATATAGGTAGGTATGCTGTCTATGACATAGTCCAAACTGATTTTTAAAATGAAAATAGTAAATAAAGGGGGGGGGCGATAAAAAAAGAAAGATATAAATATACAGAATTCCTGGGTCTCCTCTCTCGTTTCAAGACTGTTCAGGAGCTCCCCGCTCCGCCTGTGATGCCTTCTTGAGGGCTCCTCAGGGCCCTCGTAGCTCTGCCTTGCTGCAGCTGCTGATCTGGAATGCTCCCTTCTTAGTTCGTTCCATTTTGGGGTTCACGCACTCTCACCTCACCATGTGACCTTTGTTGGTCACCTAGTTCCCTCTGTGTTCCACAGGAATGTCATCCTCTGAGCCTGGTGTGCCCCACTTTTTCTTTTTCTCTCTCTCAGCCTGCCTCCATGTGAGGTGGCATGCTGGCCCCTCCCCCCAATCTGCTTTCTGTCATGCCCACTTCCAGAGAGGGAGTCAGATTGGCCGTCAACCCTTTACCTCTCTTTTCATGCATCCTTCCAGGTGGCCATGTTGTCCTCTTGGTTTGGAGCATCATGGTCGGGTCTGCATGCCCACTCTGATTCTGTGGAGATCAGGCCAGTACTCTCCCACTGGGTGGATTAGTGCCCTGCTATCTCGGTCATCATCACACTTTCACTCCCCCTTTTCTCCTCCCCCCCTCCACCCTTTTCCCATTTCTGTGTTGGACCAATGTATACCTCCTTGGGTTTGGTCCAGCCTCCTCCTGCAATTATGTAGTAGGTATTTTAAGTTTGGAAAAGATTGACAAAAGTTCAGTTTGGGTATATTAAACTTAAGATGCCTTGTAGGTATGTCAGGGACATGTCTATAATTCAGATGATATATCATTGAGAGCTATAAATGTTGAAGATGAGATTCCATCAAGAATATGTATGCAGATAAATATGAACACAGATATATGCATCTAGAATTTTGGCATATACAACAAAAGAGAGTGGGGAGAATCAATCAGAGATGAAGGCATGAAACAAGAATGCACTATGTTGGAATCCAAGTAAAGCAAATATTTCAAAGTGAACATTAAAAACTCTGTCAAATTATACTGATAGATGAAATGAGGGAAGGACAAAAACCAATTTAAAGAATACAGAAACTATGCAAGACCGAGAAAAGAGAAGATTCATGATGAAGGTGGGCACAGGAATCCAAAAACTGAGGGAGCACAAGAGAAAATAGACAGCAGAAATGAAATGCATGTGATATAAGTAAATTCAGAGTCTACTATAATTGAAAAAAAGACAAACAAAAGTACAACAGTTGTAAAGTATAATCAATAACATTATTTTAATGGAAAAAGTGGGTTGCTTTTAATAATCTGGTAGGAAGAGAAAAATAATTATATAAATGAACAAAGAGGATGGTTAGATTCATGTGTCTGACAGGTAGAATTCAATACGTTTAACATTCAGATAGTTCAGGCTTTTGATATAAGCTGATATAAATCAGCTATATACTTAGCACAAGTCACTTAGTTACCTAGAGCTATCATAACAAAATATACCACAAGTAGGTGGCTTTAAAGAAATGAAATGTATTATTTCAGAGTTAGAGGTTAGAAATTCAAAGTAAGGAATTTTTCATATCAGTATCTCTAAGAGTTCCTTGAAGTCTCATTTTATTTGTCGCGGAGTATTTTTCCATATCTCTTCTGTTTGCTTTATAACTAAAATATGATACATCTACTTTGGTAAGTTCTTATTAACATACAAAAATTACTTGGGTTGGAATTCTAGCACCTAATTTAAAAGGACATAATTCAGTCCATATCCAGAGCACACAAAGAGTAAGGTCATAGATGAGGGTGATTATATAGGTATGATGAAAGAGTCTAGATATTTCATCTGTGATTTTCTATTTTCTTGGTGAAGTAGGGAAGACTTTGGTATTGTAAAGAGAGAAAGTCAGGAAGAATGAAATAGCTGGCTTCCTAGTGAGAAAATAAAAGGACTAGCACGTACTTTGTGGCCAGTAGTACAGAATAGCAAAGTCTAACTAATCTTGAGAAGAAGGGGGGTTCTAAAACACTTTATCATATCCTATGAAAACTGTATGTGTACAACAGGCTATTAACAAAATAACAATAAGTAATAAGAAAATAACAAAAGTAATGCAACAAGGTGTAAAGTCAGAAAGGGGCGTGTCAGTTTTGTATCCCTCTACCATATTTGTCTAATCTCTATTCTGAGTGAATAATCTGAGAAACTAGTTTATATGAAGAAGAATGTGGCATGGAATTGGAGGAGGTTTATTAATGATCTGTGATAGACAGATAACCCAACCAGGCTTTCAGAAAGTGAGGAGGACTTGAAATACTTGGTAATGAACATCAGAGATGTCATTTTCAATATGGATTACAGCTTAATGTAAAGGAAACCCAAATCCTCAACCTGAACTAATAAATACCATCATGGTACTTGGAGGAAAGGTTGACATTGTCTAGGATTTCCCTTGCTTGGAACCACAGTCCAAGGTCATGGAAGCAGCAGCCCTGAGATGAAAGGATGCAGTGCATCAGCCAAGTCTGCTGCACAAGACCGCTTGAAAGGGTTAGAGAGCAAGGACGCGACTTTGAGGGCTAGGGTGTACCGACCCCAGCCGTGGGATGTTCACTTGCATCTGAGGGATATGAAAGTCGGACAATGGAAAACAAACACCTACAAAGAACCACTACTCTTGACTTATGGAGCTGGTGAGGAATATAGAAAGTACCAGGAATTGACAAAACAACAAATCAGTCTGTCTTGGAAGAAGGTAAAGGCAAATGTTCCTTAAAAGCAAAGGTGGTAAAACTTTGTCTCACTTAATTTGCACTTGATATTAGGGAAACCAGTACCGAGGAAAGAACAGCATGTTTGGCGAATTTGAGAAACAGGATAAAAAGGAAGACCCGCAACTAAATGAGTTGACAACATGTCTGCAGCAATGGGCTCAAATATCAGAACAATTGTGAAGATGGGGCAGGCGTGGGCTGGCTTGTGCATTCTTTTGTTTCGTTTGCATTGGGTCACTGACAGTCCAAAGCTACTCAACGCCATCTAACAACAGTGAGAACTTACAAGAAGTTTAAGTTCATAATTAAAATTTTGATTTGTTATCATGGATGTATGTATTAATTCATCTCATTAATAAATGTGCAGAACTGGAGAACTTTTGTGATTAAGCAATGAGATGGTTTAGTCAAGTGAAAGAAATTAAGTAAAGAAGGGACAATTAATGGAGAGCTTACTTATGGTAATGGTCATTCTGATTGATATCAGAAGAAAAATGTAATAGGTAAGAGATAATGCGAAGATGATAGAACAATTGCACAATCGACCTAAGTGGTTCTGAATGTTTATTGGAACAGGTTAACAACAACAACAACAACAACAAATCCCAGCTATTCTGGGAGCATCCAATGTGGAACATAAAAAAATTGAAATTAGAGAATGGTTGTGGTTTCAGGGACACTGGGATCAACACCCTCTAAATGTGGAAGGGAAATGTCATGATAGGGCACAAAATTAGATGTTTGAGGGTGAAGAGTAAATTAATTGGGAAATTGATATATTTGAAAACTCACCTCTGAGGCTATTGAAATGACTCTCTGACAGAAAAAAAATTGGATAACAAATATTTGGCAAAATTGATACCGTGAACTTCTTTTTTCAGTTAATTGCAGGTTATTTGTCAATTGAGATATTCTAAAAAAAAGCAACTTTGATCAGTATAATTCTAGTAGTTAATTTGCACAATAAAAATTTTACTAATGGAGAAATTGTCATTTTATCAAATTGGCTACAACAGGAACTAGCATGATGATATAAAAAAGATATCTCTCATGGTGTTTTTTTCAATTCATAGGTATAGCATTAGTAAAAATATAGTTCTTTGAAACATCCCATAATTTATTTTCTCTGGTAAAGAAGAGAATCTGCCTGCATTAATGAGACTTTCCACCTTTCTTTGGAAAGATTATATGAACCATGTTGACATCTACAGACACAAAATAACCGATTTACCCTGACAGGCCTTTTTTTCAATTCTCACCATATAATTTTTCTACAAAAAAAGAAAAAAAAACTGTCACAGGAAGTTCCATTAGTGTCAGGTACAGATTGCTAACAGCATACTTTTAGAAACTTGTTCTAAAATGATGATAATAAGCAAAGCTTAAGTAGGAAACTCCTATTCTAAATAGATAGCAGTTCTTTATCTTATCTTTTTCTATTCTTTGATCCTAATGTTCACCCCAAAACTCTAAAGGAGTTCTGACATTGACAAATCTCATACCTGTTCATTTCTACAGGCATCCACTAAGAGCAAATAAAGCATCCCCTTTCTGTTATACTTGTTTTTATTAAGCAGTGATTTAATAGGAGTCACCTAAATTGAAACTTAAGCTGGCCATTTTCTTAAAAAAAATAAAAAAGCAAATTTATTGGAAAGGCTTAAAGTTGATAATATTTCTGGAAACGTTTTTTTTTTCTCCTGATTCAAAATCAGCCTCTCTCTCTGTGTGTCTCATATGGTCCAACACTCTCTGACCCTCATGAGAGAATGTGAAGGAGAGATAATTTGGACCATCTAGGAAGGAAGGAAAAATAAACGAGTAGATGTTTAATTTTATTTAACATACACAAATTCCAAGTGATTTCTATTAGAATCAGTAACTCATCTATCTACCACTCTGTGGTAAAAAGATGAGACTTTCTACTCCCAGAGCTGGTCTGAGAAACCCACAGGGGCAGTTCGACCCTCTCACTGGGTCTACTACACTCAGGATGGATCGAAATCCACTGGATGGCACTGAGTTTCGTTTCGATAATACTTATTTAAAGTATACATTTAACGAACTTCATATGTTTTTGTCTTTAAAACATGTCAATGCCATGTTTTGTGCATTTATCAATACACTTAAATATCTGTTAAATATATTCGATATGTCAGACCACATTTTAATTTCTGGGAAAGGCAAAATTAAAGAAGCATCCTAATGACTGGGGAAGGATTGCTTTGTTTAGCACCACATCTCCAAAGA
>PVJH01016726.1:0-49740 GCA_004026705.1 Nesogale talazaci
CTGCTTCACTTCTTTTCCCCATCTTTCACCTGGAAGCTCATCATCGAATCCACTATTCCACTCTGCCCGGCTTCTTCAGGTGGACATTTCTTATTGTGGTTAGTGCGTTATTTTATCCCTGTTGCTACTTCTGTTCCTGATCCTTTCCTCAAGGACCTGTGACATCTGTGTATCAGATGCTGTGCTACCAATTTTATGAGGACTTTCAACAATTAACCTTGGCTTTCTGTCCTCTTCATTGTCACAAGCAGAAAAACAAAGGCCCAGAGAGATAAAAAAAAAAAAAACTGGACTAAGGAAAGCATCAAGTAAGTAGGAAGTTAAGATTAGAATCCAGTTTTTATTCCAAAACAATGGATTCCAATATAGCGATTGCTGTGGAGGTGGTGCAGGACTGGGGAGTGCTTTATTCTGTTAGATAAAGGGTCCCTGTGAATCAAGCCTGCCTTGACAGCACCTGACAACAAGAACCACAAGGGAGATAGGTTTTGATCCTAAACTCTGCCTTCTCTTATGGAATTTGAGATGAGAGACTGGGAATAGGTTAAGAATCCCCTCTAAAGGGCGTGACAAAGGAAGAGGAGAAAAAGGAGGAGGTAGACTCCTGAAGGCTATTAATGAAGTCAAGCTCAGTTGTGAGTTTCTTTT
This sequence comes from Nesogale talazaci, assembly GCA_004026705.1. Lineage (NCBI taxonomy): Eukaryota > Metazoa > Chordata > Mammalia > Afrosoricida > Tenrecidae > Nesogale > Nesogale talazaci. The sequence goes on from PVJH01016726.1 coordinate 649, forward strand.
TCTGAGGCATCTGTTTTTTCACAGAGTTGTAGATTCCCATTTGATTTTGACATAGGCCCATTCCTCATCACTGCCAGAAGCGAAATCAGCATGTTCCAGATGAAAAGTCTTCATGTTTACCATGCTTAAAGATGTCAATCACTCAGCAGACTCAATATTCAGACTTGCTTGTCGGTTGGTAATCACGTTGCCAGCAATCCTAAAAAGGTTTCTGAAGTAAACAGTGGATGGGTGACAGCTCAACTACTTGACAGCATTGAAGAGTCAAGGCAAGGCATAATTTTAATCTCAGAAGCCAGGTGTGAAAAGAGGTTCGCCTTTTTTCCTTAATAAGCCCTTCCCATATCTCACTGACACCTAGCACAACGACTATGTAAAGTGTTGGTGACAACCACTCTTGATGAAATCTTGGTGGGAGAGAAAGAAAAAAAGCGGTTCTGACATCCAGCCTTCTGACTCTTCATATCCACTGCTGAGTAGTGGATGCTGAGACACAGAGAACTGCTTCCTAGGGCTTTTAAGGCTGTGATTCTTTACAGAAGCAGACAGCTCCAAATTTCTCATGTGAGGAAGCTGGTAGGTTTGAACCACTGACCTTTTGGTTAGCAGCCCAACACTTGAGTGCACTGTGTTGCCATTAAGGTTCCTTGACTCACCCTAATGCTTACTAATTGCTTCCTTTCTACCCGAAAAGTTCACTTGAATAAGAGAATGCATACAGAAGAGAAGTTGTTAGACTCTGCTGGCACAAACATGGATAATATTTTTAGTTTTACCAAGATATTTTCTGTACTAGTCCATTTGACTCTCACAAGAACATTAAGATGTTATTCTTATTGCCTTTGATTCAATGGGGGAAACTGACTCATAGAGTATGGTGGGCTCAAGAAGAAAATTAGTAAGAGAAAAAAGTTAAGATGCAAATAATCTTACCTCTAGTTAGAATATTCTTTCCACCACAATACAGCTGCCTCCAAGAGAAGAAATCTCAGTATGTAGGACAATTTTGTCTGGAAGATTATGACAAAGCAAAATGGGTTGTTGTATTTGTGAAGGAGTTGAGATGACATTGGCTTTGGGTAAGCATTGATTTTTGAACTTCAAGATCGTGGTTGCTAAGAGCAAGGACTTTGCAGGCATCAGTTTCAAGGTTCTGCAACAAACATTGGGACCTTTCTCCTATTGTCAGTGCCTTCTTGATGGCAGATTGCACCACCAAATGGCTAACAGATCTGGGAGACTGATACATCACTTGGAATGAGTCCATTTTCCTTGTCTTGGTGCTCCTTTGTAATGGTTGTTTATTTTCTTGTTCCACTGATGGGAACTATGCCCTTTCATGAGGACATTTGAAGGAGATGCCTTTTTGTTTAGTGATTTTCTGCACCAGCAGTTTCCTCATTGAGAGACTGAAATGGGTCCACCTCACCTTGGGAAGTGATGTTCTAGAATCAGTTCCTGTTCTCTGAGCAGCCAGGTGGCAGGGACACTGCAGATAGAGGATGAATGAGGACATAGCATTGCAAAGGATGAAAGGTCGGTGTGAAGAACATTGAGTGCAGAAGATGATTCTGGCCAGCCATTTTCCAAACAAAAATAACCAATATTTCTTGCCAGAATTGTGGCAGAGAAACTTTGCAATAGAATGTCTGGAGTCAGAAATGTGATTTGTTCTGTGGAATGTGTGTGTGTGTGTGTGTGTGTGTGTGTGCGTGTGCCTACCAATGGATATGTTTGGTGATTATGATAGTGCATTTGTTTAAGAGATTGATAGCATAATGTAACTGAGAGTCTATGACTGATTCATGAAGATTTGTTAACCAGTCAATGAATGAACAGCTAATGAAGTCTTCACCAACGAGGGAAGACAATCCGAGATGGAACCAAAGGGAAACAACCCCTATGTAGAGAGAGGCACATACACCAGAAAGGAAGTTCACTAAGAATTGAGGAGGAGTTAACTGGGTTACAGTTATCCCAAGTTTTGTTCCTCACCAGTCACATGGCCTTGGCAAAGTCATTTGATTTCCTTGAACTACTGTTAGCTCTCTTGATAAGCAAAATAAAGCTGCTTTTTTTTGAGCATGGAAGATATTTAGTGAATGGGAGTTATAATTATTATCTGACACTCAAAAGATTTTATATTAGTGTAAGGTTGTATTACCATTTTTTTTTTGTTTTCTTCCAGTCACTACTTTTTCTGCTACTTGTTCTACATACAAATCCCCAAAATTAGCAATTTCAAGAAATATGTATTTGATAAAGGCAGTAATAGTCAATCAGTCCAAGAGATGACTTAACCTTAGAAATAAGCAAACAATGGAAAACCTCAAACCATGCCACAGTAAGTGATTATTTGACAGAGGAATTCTCATTTGCATTCTGGCAGATTCTCACCCCATCACTTCTCTGTCAGTCTCTCATCCTGTGGTGGTTTACGTGCTGCTGTGGGACAGACAGGCATGTCATCAGCATGTTAAATATCAGCATGATCACCCATGGTAAACAGTTTTAGTGGGCCTTCCAGATTAATAACCAACTATGAGGAAGAAATAGGCTGTGTACTTCTGAGTGAGATTAGCCACTGAAACTCTTATGGATAGCAGTAGAACACTGATATAAATCCTGGAGAGAAGACTGTTAGGCTTGAAGGTACTAACATCATGACTGGAGGAGAGTGGCCTCCTCAAAGGGGAGCCCATCTTAGTGACATTAATTGAGCAAAGATTCCAGGTCTTCTTCTGCTGATAGGGCACAACCCCAAATGCAGAGACACATTCATGTGAAAAACATGGAATGTGCTGAGTATAAATCTAAGAAAATTGGAAGTTGTCAAAAATGAAAAAGAACACATAAAAAGAACACAAGCATTGGAGGGGTGAAGTGGACTGGTCTTGTACATTTTGAATAGGACAGTCATATGATTCCCTATGATAAGTTAAAGAAGATGAGTCACAAATTCATCCTCAAAAGTAAAATGTCAGCATTGTTCTTAAAATATAATGCAGTCTGTGATTGGATAATATCTATATGCCTATAAGGAAGTTTAGCTAATATAGCTATTGTTCAAATTTACTCACCAGCTACAAAATTTTGTGATAAATTAAGGTCGACCAACTCCTTCAATCTGAAATTGATCAAAGATATAATCAAGATGCATTAATAATTACTGCTGATTAGAATACAAAAGTTGGGATGGGAGGAAGAAGGACCAGACCCTGGAAAATATGACCTTGTGAGAGAGATAAAACTGGAGGAGGCTTGAAAAAATTTTCAAAGACCAATGATTTCTTCATCACAGTTACCCTTTTTCAAAAATATCAATGACAACTATCCATGTGTATCTTGCCAAATACACAGGAATATAACTGACCCTATCTGTGGGAAATGTTCAAAATTGTCAGTTCAGATGGAAGCTGAAAAAAATGAAAAATGAAAGTCTTCAGAGCATTTGAACCCAGCCCCCCCCCAAAAAAAAAATTTAGAGAGCAGCCCTTGTACAGATTTGATGTATAAAGCACTAAGGACTGAAGATGACTTGTGGGGTATAATCAAGAGTATCATACATGAAAAAAGTAAAAATTCACCTAAAAAGATAGAAAAGGAAATGAAAATAGGCCAACAGGATATCGGAAGAGATTCTGAAACTTGCTCCTGAACATTTCATAGCTAATGCAAATTAAAGAAATGGAGTAAAAGAGCTGAACAGAAAATTTCTAAAGGCCGCTTTCAAAGACAAAGTAAAGCAGTATAAGGAAATATACAAAGACCTGAAATTAGAAAGCCAAGAGGGAAGGACATGCTTAGCTGAAAGGAATGAAGGAAAAATTGAAAGCTCACTTTGTAATATTGACGAAGTATATGGACAATACAGGGAGCTTCAAAAGAAGATGGAAGGGATACACAAAGTCATTGTACCAGAAAACAATTCAGTAACATTCAAACATTTCAAGATATAGCATATTCTCAATCACCTACAATATTGACAGAGTAATTGAAAGCTGCATTGAGAGCTAAAGTGAAAACAAGACTATGGGATTTGAGAGAACTGAAATGTTTCATCAAGATCATGTACCATTAGAGGCATTTGCTCATCCCTGTCAAAAAATTTGGAAAGCAGCTACTTGGCTGGAAGAGATTCATATTCATGCCCATTCCAAAGAAAGGTGACACAATAATGGGAACATTATCAGATAATATCATTAATATTATATGCTAATAAAATTTGGCTTATGATAATAAGTCCAGGATGGTTGCAGCGGTACATCAACATGTAGGTTCCAGAAATTCAAGCTGGGTTTTATAGGAAGACAGATACATCTTGGTTGGAAACAGAGAATACCAAAAGGATGTTCATTTGTGTTTCATTGACTATGCAAAGTAATTCAACCATGTAGACATTAATAAACTACAGATAACACGAGGAAAAATGGGAATTCTGGAACAGTTAAATGTGCTCATGCTAAACTTACACGTAGATCAAGAGGTACTGTAAGTTAGTCCAGTAACTGGAGATACTGTTTAGTTTAAATTTGGGAAAGATATGAGTCAGAGTTGTACCCTTTCAATATACTTATTCAATCTGTAAGATGAGCAAATGATCTGTGAAGGCAGATTATATGAAAAAGAATGTGACACTGGGATTGGAGAAAGGCTTATTAACAACATGTGATATTTGAATAACACGACCTGCTTGTTGAAAGTCAAGAGGACTTGAAACATTTACTAATGAAGATCAAAGCCTATGTCCTTCAGTATGCACTACAATTCAGCATAATGAAAATAAAAATTCTCACAATTGAACCAATAGACAACATTATGGAAAAAAAAGACTGATGTTACCCAGAATTTCATTTTATTTGGATGCACACTCAGTACTCATGGAAATAGCAGTCACAATATCAAGGAAAATATTGCTTTTAATATGCCAAAGAATAAAGTTGCTATTTTGAAAACTAAAATATGCCTGCCATGGGATAGTCAATCATTTAACATGCCTGTGAAAGCTGAACCTATGCATACCGTGTAGACCAAAGTTAAAATGATGCATTTGACATTTGGTATTGACAAAGAATATTGAAAATACCGAGGACTTCCAGAAAGGTAACAATTCTGTCTTGGAAGATGAATAGTCTGAATGCTCTTGTATAGCATAGCTTGCTAATGAGTCTTCTTTATCACATTCTTTATCATATAGCCCAAATTCTCAAATGATCTACTTAGCAAAAAAATATTTGAACAACTATGGTGGAATGATACAACGCTGACACATATCTTTCCTGATTTTAAAATACATTTTCTTATTATTTTTGAAGAATTTTGAAAAGATACAATTCTTATGCACACCTTTCCTGAGTTTATAGCATACAATATTCCCTTTTTCTGGTTGTACAGGTCCTGCCTGTGCACCTAAAAGTCCCATTCCCTGCAGCATTCTTTTCAGTGTTATGATCCACACTGCTAAGTCACATTGCAAAATCAACAAAACATGAGTAAACTTCTTTCTGGTAATCTCTGCATTCAGCCAAGATCCATCAGACATCAGCAACGATATCCCTCATTTTATGTCCTCTGTTGAAGCTGATTTGAATTTTTGACAGCTCCTGTTTTTGTACTTCTGAAACCACTTAAACATTATCTTCAGAAAGATCTTACTTGAATATAATATGAATGTTATTGCCTGATAATTTTCACATTCTATTTGGTCATCTTTATTTAAAAATGGGCAAAAATATGGAGCTTTTCCAGTTAGTTGATCAGATATTTGTCTTCCAAATTGCTTGGCATAGAGAACTAATTGCTTCTAATGCTGTGTTAGCTTGTTGAAAAAATTCAATAGGGATTGAGTCAGTTGCTGGAGTTTTGTTTCTTGCTAATGCTTTTAGTGCAGTTTGGACTTCTTCCTTCAATATCATCAGTCCTTTGTCATATTCTTTCTCTTGGATATCAGTCAGTTCTTCTTGGTACAAAGCCCCTGTGTCTTCCTTCAATCATCCATTGTAGCTTCCTGCATCCTTCAATATTTTGCCCATAGAATCCTTCACTATTGTAACTTAGGATTTGAATTATTCCTGCAGATTTTCACCTTGCAATATGCTGAATATATTCTTTTTCCACTTGGTTTTCTAACTCTAAATCTTCACACATTTCATTATGTTTGAGTTTGTCTCGAGCTACATTTTGAAATTGTCTATTCAGTATTCAGGTTTTCTGTCACTAATGTCCACTGTGTCAAATCCGTTCTTGAGATGGCTTCTAAATTCAGGTAGGAAATGCTCAGACTCATATTTTGGCACTTCCATCATTGTTTACTTCATTTTCTTCAGCTTCAACCTGAATTTGCATATGAACAACTGATAGTCTGTTCCACAGTCTCTGGCTTTGTTTGGGCTGATGATATCAAGCTTCTCCAGCCTCTCCTCCCATAGTTGTATTCAATTTGATTCTGTGTATCCCATCTAGTGAAATCTGTCTATAGTCTCTATCTGTGTTGGGAGAAAAGGTATTTATGACAAAAAAAGTCATTGGTCTTGCAAATTTCCATGATGCACTCTCAGCTTCGTTTCTATCACCAAGGCCATATTGTCCAGTTAGCAAGCCTTCCTTGTTGTTTCCAATGTTTGCATTTCAATCACCAGTTATTATCAAGGTATCTTGATTGAATGCTTAGTCAATCTCAGACTGCAGAAGTTAGGGAAAAAAATTTCTTTACCACTAACTTTACCAGTTGGTACCTGAATTATAATTATGTTAATCACATTTTCTTGTAGACACACAAACATCACTCAATCACAGGCTCCTTTTTACTTCAAGGTGGATCTTGGCATTTTGTTTTTGAGGATGAATAAACATCATTACTTTTAAATTTGTCATTCCAGGCACAGAAGCCAAATGATTTTCCTATTCAAAATGAGCAATACCAATCTATTTCACTTCACTGTTGCCTACTATATTGATCTTTATGTGTTCTCTTTCATCTGTGGTGACTTTTACATTTTCTAGATGTGTACTTTGCACAGCCTGATTATTGTCTACTGGCAGCCGCTTCTCACTTTGAGTCCTGGAGCATCTTGAAATGAAGTCCTGAAAGCTTTACTCCATCCACAACAGGAAGATTCACTCTGTTTTAAGAATGTAGCATTTTGATCGGTAAATACCTTCCAATCTTATGGGTTCATAATTAGGTACTCTATTTGACAATGCATCACCACTACTTTTGTGTAGCCTATGTTTTTCAGAAGTAAGTCATTAGATCAGCATTCCCAGTCTGATTGTTTGGAAGGTCTGCTAACATCTGCCTATCATTTGAAATATGGTGACATTGCTTAGTTGCCAAACAAAGATAAACTGAGAAATAAATCTTGGATAGTATCCCTACTGATTGTCTACTAAGCTGGTTCCCTAGAACTTGTGTGATTCACCTTTCCGCTCATGGGCTTAGCTACTTTAGTAACCCTGTAAAAATTCTCTCACCATTCTTGAACATGGAGTGGACTGTGCAAGTGCTACCTGCACAAAATTTCCACTCAAGTACATCTATATCATATTGGGGCTTCATTAAGAAAGAGACTATTAAAATGCTTATGCTAGAATCTCATGTTTTCCAAATAGTCAGGAAATATAGCTGATAAAATCCAATTAGCTTTCAGCTCAGTGAAAGCAGTGAAGCTACACAGATGGGCAGGGATGAATGACTCTGAAGAGGAAAAGAAAATCACTTGAACTTAGGAAACCTCTGAGATTTATCCATTTATTTGTTCACTGATTCTTCAAATTTTCAGAATCTGCGAGCACTAAGCACATTTTTTGTCAGTCACTTCCTCACTTATTTAAATGTCTTAATATCTTTGTATAGATGTATATCTATATAGACACATAGACATAGATGTAAAGATATGCATACATATAAGCTAAGGAACTTTCATAGTCTAATAGTTATACACTGGACTGTTAACTCCAACATGAGAAGTTTGAAAATACTAGCCATTCCATGGGAGAAAGACAAGGCTATTTATTCCTGTAAAGATGTATAGTCTGCTCGCCCAAGGTCTTCGAAGTGGCAGACATTGAACTTTGATTTGAATCTCTTGTCTTGAAGGTGTCCAATGAGTTATGACCTTGGATTACCTTATGCTTATTATTTTATGCTCTCTTTGCTTATTAGTGATGTGCATTCATGTGGTAGGTGCGATTCTGCTACTGTGAATGAATTTGGGTTTTGGGACATACTTGTAATCAGGTGCCAAGTTGCTTTGTGAAGTATTTTCTAAAATAGAGTTTGAATCCTTCAGTCCATTCCTCTGGTGGTGCCAATGGTTTGTACCCCACTGTTAACATAAAGGTTGTTGGCTAAAATCCATTGGAGGGAACTGTGCAAGAAAGGCCTGGTGACCCACTTCTATCAACACGACAAAGAGAATATGTTCAGCAGCATTTCTATTCTCTAACACATGGAGTCATGACTCAGAAATAATTTTATACTGGTAGGTCTTGTTTTTTTCTTTACAGAGAGAACATGGAGGTCTGGAAATATCGATGGACTCACAGAAAATTTGTCTGCTAGCCTAGAAACCTGGTCTATAGACTTCTTACTATTTTTAAGCCATTCATTAGGATTCTTACAGAAGTCAATAAATTGATTATAACAAGGGAACTTGTTTGTAGGCTGCCATCATCATTTTCAAAATATTGTCTTTCCACTCCAGCCCTTTGATATCAGCTCCTTTTTTTCACCTCTGTCTTCCACCCTCTCACCCTTGTGAACACATCATAAATTATAGATATATACATATATACTTTGTTTGTTTCCATGTCTTACACTGTCTGCTGTATCCTCTTATCTGAATATTTGTTATTCATACCCCTCACTTGGGGTGGGGAATTATATCTTCATCGTTGCTATCAGTTCCCTGTCCCCCACCCCCCCTGCTACCTTTACCCTCATGGGAAAACTACTCCCATTACTGTTTCTGAGGGGTTTATCAGTCCTGGATTCCATATGTCAAAAGCACTTATCAATATACATGTACATATTCTGGTGAATATGTACAGGCTTTGTGAAGAACCGGGGTCATGATGGTAGGGTGGGGATGCATTATAGAAATAGAGGAGTGTTGTGCCTTTTGTCAGTGCCATACTGCACTTTGGATGAATTGTCTCTTCTGGGAGGGAATGTCAATGACCTACAGATGGGCTCTGGGTCTCCACAGACTCCTTTCCTACACATATCAGTATAATTGTTTGATTTTGATCTTCTGATTCCTGATCCTGTTGACACCTCATGATTGCCCAGGATAGTGTGATTCTTCCAAGTGGATTTTGTTCCTTCCCTGCTAAATAGCCCTTTGCTTAACTTCGAACCTTTAAGATACTGTATCTTTTAATAGCTGGGGCCCATAGAGTTCTAATTTGTTATTTCTTCCTACACGAGTCAATGGGCTGTGCAAATGGTTCACACATTCAGCTTCTTACCAAAAAACTAGAAGTTCAAGCCCACTCTAATGTGCCCCAGAAGAAAGGTGTGCTCATCTACTTTGAAAAATGGTTGCTGCTCTTAAATGCCATGGGGTTGGTTGCAACCTACAGTGGCTCTGTCACCACCAAAGAAAGCTTGTTCCTATGCGAGAGCCCTCTGTTGCAGCTACTGTGCCAATCCATTCAGGTTCTTTAAGTCCTCCTCACTTTCAGCAAGCAAAATTGTGTCATCCGTATTTCTGATATGGTCAACAAGCTTTCCTTCCATTCTGATGCCACTTTCTTCTTCGTATGATCCAGTTTCTCTGATGATGCAAAAAATTCATCATAAAAACCTGATGAAAATTGTTCTCATTCCTCAGGTCAATAGGGATGGTTAGCATCTACTTGAGGGCCACTGGTGGCCCTTGGTGAATTCAGTCTACCAAAGGAATTCTTCCTTGGGCCCTGTGCCAAGTCACTGTAAATCAGGGAAAATAGTTTGCTGGGAATCACAGTGTTAGACATTTTCTGAAAAAGACAGCAAACATGCATCTCCCAACAGAAAATCATTGAACCTTTGTATCTGTAAATTCTTATCTAGCAATGTGGCAAATCTCTCTCCTAGTTCCAGACCTGTGCTCTTACCAGCAGTAGAAATGTGGGGCTACTTAAAGCCTTGCTGAAACAAAGACACACAGCAAGCGTGACCACAGATATCCTTATGTTGTACAGTTGCTTTTCTCCATGAATTCCACAAAGAAAACAGTCTTTCATGAAGACCTAGGTGAACTAACAGGCTGGATAAAATTCACAGCTTATACACCACAGCGGAGCCTTTGAATTTTAAATTCTGCTGTGTAACTAGAACATAAAGTGAGTTTCTCCCCTCCACCCCCCACCCTGACCACCTTGTTCTTAAAATCTTAATGCAGACATTGTGCAGAACTCACTAACAAGCCTTGGCTAGAGTCTTTGATCAGCGATCGGATGCCCTCAGTATTCACCCATCACCAAATGCCCACCCAGCTGGTAGGCTTACTTGAATGAAGTGTCACCGAGTGGTGCTCATTGACCAAAGGTAACAATGGCATGTGCATGTGAAGGAACATGCACACAAACACTCTATGTGTTTATTTGTATACAAAAGCATACCCTATTCTTTTTAATAATAAGGATCTTCACCTCTGAAGAGCTGCAGACAACTGAACAACTGCTGTGGCCCTGTTAACAGCCAACTCTGTGACAAGGGCCTACTCAAAAGAGAAGAAAGTCAATAGATGTAAAGTGTAAGTGTACTGCTAATGACAGGTTCTTGCAGGCACTTTCCCCCAAATTATACCATTCCTATTCAAATACCATCTCAAGAGTCTCAGACAGTGTCAAGTGCAATCATTGTTATTGCAGTTGCCAAGGTAATCAATTGAAATCATAATGAAGGGAACAGAAGGAAATCAATAGAGGCTGAAATTACAAATAAAGAGAAGCTATCGTTTAAGAGTGTTTGGCTGAAATCTTCCATATTAATGGAGTCAGAAATGGCTGTGTCATTCAGAAGCAGTGCAGTGCATAATTCAGCTCAGTGCATTAGAACACCTAAAAGCGATTGCAAAAATTAGGGCTGACTACCAAGAATCTGTCCACCTTGGAAGGCCCATTGCTGAGTTGTTTATTATACTTAGTCTAGTGTGTTTTCATATTTAAAATATTTTTCAATCATCTCTCAGAGCACCCTCAGGCAGGAGGCAGGATCTGCTTTCTCCAGAACATCAAGAGCAGATTGTTAGTCCAGATTGATTCTGACATTGGGAGGTGCGAGGAGCTAGTAAGGCATTTCTTTCCGGAAGTCTCTTCTCTTTTCAGAAATTCTATTGACTTGTGCAAAATAATATAGGTAAAAGGGAAAGCAATGAATAGATTCTTGGAAAACTAATTATTGCCTACCTTTAATCACAGGCCTAAAAATCTTATTGAGGTCTATGAGCATGAAATAAAATCTTTCATTTCAGAGTTACCTGTAAGGGTAAAATGGAATATTCTAAAATCTGGTGAGATGAATGTGTTAGGCCGAGTATTTGAGGGAAACAAAACCAATGACCCTCCTTTATGGAGGATATAAGAAAGAACCTGATCTCAATAAATAACAGTCCAACTCAAATCCACAATTCCAATGCTTGCCAGAGACCACTTCACACTCTCCCAGGGCCTGGTGGATGAAGCAGGAAGGAGAACTGGGAAACTGGGAAGCTGGGAGACCACACATGGATGGCTACAGAGTTGAGTAGACTCAGGTCCTCTGCAGACCCACGGCAGGGTGCCATAGCACCCAGTGTCGCTCAGCAGGCCACAGAGGTTGCCAAACCTAGAAAGAGACATGCAATTCTGGCAAGTTCAGAGACAAAAAACCAAGAGAAGGAGATATCCCCAGAGTCTCTCATATACAAAGGCTATATCCCCAAGGTTGAACTCCATTCCTACCTCCACCCAGATTGTATGTTTAGACATAAAATCTAGACATCAGAACTAATGATTCACCTACCTTGAAAGAGAAACCCAAAAGCAAAGGGCAGTAAAGATGGAAAAGCTACCTATTTGTTTTATAAGTAAAAAAAAAAACCAAGTTGCTGCCATCATGTTCCAAGACTCTAATTGCTTATGCGAGTAGAAAGCTCAGTTTTTCTCTCCTGAAGATGCTGATGGTTTTGAAATGTAAAACATGCAGATCAAAGCCCAACACATAACCATTACATCATCAGGGTTCCTTTTCAGCGGTCTCCCCAACACACAAAAAATATGAGGAGATACGAAAGATCATGTAGGCCTTATTATAATGACTTATCGTTGGGATCTCAAGGTTTTTGAATTTCAGAAGAAATGGGTTTAATATGTTCTTCAGTATTTCATGACAAGATTTTCCTGTTACATCACATTGCTTTGTAAGCCTTGACTTACAAACATGAATTTTTGGAGACAAAGCTGACAGATGTCAGGAATAGATAAGAAACTTTCATGATTGTGACACTGATCATTTAAAAGACCAGAAACACATGCATGCATGTGTACAGGTTCAAAGATTCCTATTCAGTAAATGATAGAAAAAGAGAGGGCAGTGAGTTTGACTTGTTATTTTACTCAACAAACTCCTGCCCATACCTAGACTAGGTGAAGCAACAAAGCTCACATGGATGAAGCACACCAGCATGTGGACCATGAGTTGTCAAAGGAATCAGTTATCAGGGCTTAAGAACTAAAAACCATAATATTGCATGCTTGCTTTCCTGATATGATCACTGATGACAAATGTGTGCATAAACAAATGTGGTGAAGAAAGCTGATGGTGCCCGGCTGTGAAAAGATTTAGTGTCTGGGGTCTTAAAGGCTTGAGTAAACAAGCGGCCATCCAGCTCAGAAGCAACAAAGCCCACATGGAAGAAGTACACCAGCCTGCGTGACCATGATGTGCTGAAGGGATCCAGTGTCAGGCATCAAGGAACTAAAATTATATCATTATAAATTGGGGGGGGGGTTTACAGATTGGTGACCCAAAGCCCATCAATAGGTGAAGCTACATCCTCTTACAGAGGGGTTGCAGAGAAGAAATGAGCCAGTTAAAGTACATTGTAGTAACAATGAAATATTTATCCTTCCTCTAGTTCTCAAATGCTTCCTCACATCCACTATCATGCTCCTGGTTCTACCAGACAAGGCCAACTAGAACAGGGGATGTACACTGGAGTTGGAAACATGGGGAATTTAAGATAGATATTTCTTCAGGACGAGTGATGGGAATGGTGATACTGGAAGGATGGAGGGATGGTGGAGTAGAAAGGGGGAACTAATTTCAGGGATCTACATATAACCTCCTCTCTGGGGCATGGCCAACAGGGAAGTGAGTGAAGGGACACGTTGAACAGTATACGATATGAAATAGAAATTTATAAATTATTAAAGGTTCATGGGGTGGAGGGAAGAAGGGAAATATGGGAAGGTGGAACTAGGGGCCTAAGTGGAGGGAGGATTATTAAGAGTGATGATGGCACTATGTGTGCAAAAGAGATCTGCATACAATTGATGTATGTATGGATCGTGAGGGGAGGTGTATAAGTGCCCAATAAAGTGATTCATTTTTTTAAAGGGAGGGAGGGGAAAGAGGAGCTTTTTTTTCTACTTTGTTTTCTTTTTCTTTTTAAGAGGAGCTTATGCCAAGGGCTCAAGTGGAAAATGTTTGAAAATTTATGTGGCAACATGTGTGCAATGTGCTTGATACAGATGATGTACTGAATGTTATAATAGCTGTAAGAGCCCCCAATAAAATTATGTAAAAAAAAACTAGGTGATGGGAGATTAAGAACTGGCTTTCACTGACCTGGTGGCATAGGGGTCACACACTGGGTTATGATCCACATGATCCATAGTTTGAAACCACTAATGGCTCTAAGGGAGGAATACAGTACTTTCTATTCCCATAATTAGTCTCAGAAACTCACAGAGCCAGTTCTGTCCTTCCCTGCAGGGTCACTATGATCAACTAGATGGCAGTGAGTTTGGCTTTTGCCCACCATAATCTTAGTTTCTACCTGTCCCACTATGTGAGCCTCTCTCTCTGATACTAATTCTTGTGTTCAAAATAATTGTATTTTTTTCTACTTGTCATTTATCTATTTTTTATACCTTGACCCCTCATCAAGTAAACTAACCCTTCATAAAATAGTCAACCGGAGTCATCACATCAATCCAAACACTAAAGTATGTACTTATATTTATACTGAATTTATTGCAAGAATCTCTGTTTTTCTCTGGTGGTTCAGTGATCAACTTTTCACCTTCCACATCTGAGATAAAGGGTTCACTTCCTGGCCAAGGCACCTCATGCAGAACCACTATCTATCGGCCAGTACAGTTGTTGTGTTTTTCTGATATTGAACAAGAGACTAGGATGGACTAAGAACAGTCTGATGAACTAATTCTGGAAATCAGTCAATGGAAACCCTATGGGTCGCTGCAGAGTCTGATCTGCATCCCACCATGGCGATTGTGCAGAAACAAGTGCTGCCATCTCCTATCTTTGTACTCGGGATTGCCATGAGTCCAAAGCCTATTTGACCACAGCTCAAAACAGCGATAGGTTATTCTTCACAGTAGCTCCTTTCTGTGATACTTACAAAGGCAAGCTTAGCAATACATAATGCTGGCAGAATTTAGATCCCAACCCTTACCTAGGGTATACATTTTTCATGTCTAAAATTTAAACAAGGCTTTAACATTTCTTATACTCATAGCAATAGAAGTATGTTTTCCAGGCCCCACCGATCAGCTGTATTGACATCTACTGAGTTTTCTAGAAATTGCAAGGCCCACCCTAGATCTACTGACTCTGAATCTGCATTGTAACACAAAGCCCAGGTGATTTATAGGCACATCAAAAAGTGAGACACATTATCCTGAGACCAGGAGAATAAAATGTGCACTATAATAGATCTTCTTGCTATGAAAACAGCAGTCAAGAAATCAAAGGAAGTATTGCATTGGGTCAATTTGTGGCAAAATACCAAAAAGCAAGGACATTAATTTGAGGATTCTATGTGCTTGAGCCCTACCATGTTGCCTTCAGTGGCCTCATATGCATGTGAAAGCTGGACAATGAGTAAGAAAGACTGATGAAGAATGAACGCCTGGAAATGGAGGTATTGTGAAGAATATCGGATGTTCCTTGAACTGCCAAGGAGAATAAGCAAATCTGTCTTGGAAGGAGTATAGTTGGAATCCTTCTTTAAAATGAGGATGGTAAGATATTTTGTATACTTGGACATATTAACAAGACTTACCAGTCCCCAGAGAAGGGCTCTCATCATGCTTGTTAAATTAGAGGATCAAAAGGCAAGCCCTCATAGAGATGGTTTGACACAACAGAGCTTGGGCAGAGCAATGATGGGGAATATGGTACAGGACCAGGCATTGATTTACTCTGTAAGACACAGAGTCATCATGACTGAAAACGAATTCAATGGCACCTAACAACAATAGACCTTCTTAGTGTGTTCTCCAAATATTGAAAGAGGAAAGCAAGAGGGAAGGACAGAGAACACATGCATATTTATACAGATGTAATGGTATGATGGCAATAGGGTACTGTTACAACATGCACTAGGCTGGCAAAAGAAAAAAAAAACACACACAAAAAAACCCCAACCCATTACTGTTGAGTTGACTCCAAATCACAGTGATCCTTTGGCACAGAATAGAAGCACTCCACAGTTTGTGAGGCTGTAAATATTTACCAGAGCAGGCTGCCTTGTCTTTTGGAGTTGCCAGGGATTTACATGAGCCTGATGGAACAGTGGCTCTAGCACAGTGGTTTCATTCAGTTGTACATGGGGTTGGTATGAGTCAGAACCAACTTGGTGTCGCCTTACAATGAGAGGACTGAAGGATGTGAAGGGGAGATCACTCTAGGCAAGAGAAGGCAAGTGATTAGAGATAGGTAAGAAATGTGCTTTGCATGCAATGAATGTATGTACAGATTGTGATAAGAGTTGTATGAGCCCCCAATAAAATTATTTAAAAAAAAAGAAAAAGGAGAGATTAAAAGGATGAATCAAAGGACTCAGAATTGGCTTCTAAGACAGGCAAGACAGTAGGGCCTAACACTGGCAAATGAGAACTGTCAAACAAAACATCCAAACTTACGTTGAATACTAAGACAGGGTCAGTCAAGATCAGCTGCCATTTCACCTAATACTATAGAAAATATGCTTTATGAATACAGAATAGATTGCAATGCTGTGTTGTTTTTACCAAAATTAAGTACAGTGGCTGTATATATATGCCCATGGCAGTCACCTAATCTGGTGTCAGTTTGAGGATTAAGAGAATAGGAGTGGGGTCTAACTTCTCAATCTGGAGATAGCCAATGAGACCTCTGTGTGGACATGGCCTTCTCTCCTGAGAATTCTAGGAAGTTGAATACTTCCTTCTTGGAGGCAGGAGACACTATCTCTTTCAGTTCACTCCATTGGAGTCACTCAACTGACAAGGCTGACTTCCTGCGAAACATCCCTGAGGAGAAGCCACATGGACCTACCCTGATGCTTCCAGATCTCTGAAACTGGAGAAACCACAGAAAAATCTCTGCCAGCACTGAGATGCTTACAACGCCATGGAATCCAAAGACTTTCTACTCATTTGCCTGTGATCATTCTGCATTTGACATCATGGCACATGTTAAGTGAATCTGAAGAAGACTTTATAGATTTGGTATCAGTCATATGGCCTAATATCAGATTTATTACCATGGGCTGGACTGGGGTGGGATGTTTTCTCAATGTACAATTACCTTTTGTATAAAACTCTCTCTTATAAACATATGCATATTTATGAATTTGTTTCTCAACTCTACCCAGACTAACACATATGCTCACACATAATAACTAAATGTGTAGAGCTTATATTTCCATTATCTAGGTTAAAGCTCCTTTGATTTCATTGTTATATGTGATCTTGGTTTTAAAGCTCCAGTTCTAGAATGGCTAGATATTGAAATTAACTCCTGGTACTACTGTTGATTCGGTATTGGGTTGCTAACATCAAGATTAGCTACTTAAGTCCACTGGATAGAGAAAGATGAGGTTGTCAACTCCCTTACAGATTATGAGCTATGCAAACTGAACATAGGGACCATATCAATGAAAGTGGGCTCAGTGGCAGCTGGAGAGATATGTACATCTTTCTTCAAATACATTAGCATAACTTGGAATGTTTTGCCATCATATCCACACACTCATATGATCTTTGGGTTCTATGCAATGGCAATCTAGATCATTTCTCTCATGAAAAGTAACAGCTTCTCAAAGCATTCCTGACTATGTAAAGGCTCAAGCGAACACCCCTACACAGTTTTTCACTATTCAAATTCCCCTTCTTTCTTCTGTCTCATCATGAAGCCTCTTCCAAGTCTAAGAAAAGCTTACGTAGCTTCCCCTCATCAAAGAAGATGGCTTCCTCTCACTCCAGCCCAACTTCTGCTCCAAGCACTTTGGACATTTGTCAGAACTAAGAATGATTCTCCCTTAAAGGAATTCTGATACCTGCTATGAAGAGGAAAAATGTTTATTACCTCAGATACCATGTAAAACATGTGCCTGCCTGTCTGAGTGTGTATATCTGTGTGTCTTTTTATGTGTACAGCATATGTGTGTGTGTTTGAAGAAGGCTAAGTGGTCTATAAAGCAATGTTAACTGTGGTTGTGTATGGGTAATAGGATTCTGAGAAATTTTACTTTCTTCTTACTTGTACCTATGTGTGTGTGTGTGTGTGTTACAGAAGGTCCCTGGGAGGTATTATTGCTTTGATATGAACTACTAAAATAGAGATCAGTAAATCCATGAATCTGTAATTTAAAAATTGGTCACTAAAAGATGGGGGGGAAAAGTCCCTCCATAATTAATTCCAGAGTTTTAGAAGAACAGTGAACCCAAGCTGAAGTGTAAGAAATGCTGAATTTGAGACAATCTGTGTAAGTTTGCTTCAGAGAAGTTGGGTCTTAAGAGACAAAAGCAACTGGGCTGGTATTTCCACAGGCTTATTTACTGAAACAGGTCCAGAGTTGGGAGCTGAGTAAGTCCCTCTTGTTTTCTTGCCAAGTCTCATCATTGGGTGCTAGATGCTTTGGAGTCTCTTTTCTTCTATGGTCACTATGATCCCAACAAAAGAGGTGTTTTTGAAACCTTCTAGATTTTACATGGAACCTTCAGCTAACTTGTTCGGCTGGTTTATGTCTTATATCACTCTAGTTTTGCAGGAGTATGAATGCAGGAATTATGAAGGCAAAGCTAGGTTTCATTTTAGAAGATAAAGCAAAGAACTCTTTTGAGGCTAGAGAGGAGCAGGTTCACAACAGAAGCCCACCAGAGCCCCCTGCCAGCTCGTTGATTCCAATTAATAGCAACCCTGTCCAAGAGAGCAGAATCACTCCTTAGGGTTTCTGAGGCCCCTTGCCTACCAGAGGAGCTGGTGGGTTTAAACCACTGACCTTGCAGTCATCCATGAATGAATCCAATGCTTATCGCAGAGCACCAAAGGCTCCTCAGTAGAGGAGAAATGGAAAAGGAATGACAATTCAAGAGGCTACCACCTCTACTATACCATTTTCTATTCACCAGGTACTTCTTGCATAATTATTAACATCAGAGAAGGATGTTGTGTTAGTGTTCTGAGGACGTGCAGCTCACAAGATGTGTGGCCCAGGTAGTTTAACTCAAAACCTCTGCCCTTATATGACTACCTGTGGTGGTCATTTTTATCACAGCACCGTTATTCTCATTTTATCATCGCCATTATCATCATCATCACTTACACTTAGAATCTGGGAAGTGCTACCTTCCAATGGTAAGAAGACTGTCAGAGGTTAAGTAGATGCACAGGATTCAACACCCGACTCCTTGCTTCCCTACGCTCTATCCCTTGCCTCTCCTATGTTCAGTGAGCTCTGGGCCTGCAGAAGCATCACTCAGGAGTTAGTTACAGACTTAGAATCTGAATTTTAACAAGCTTCCCGGGAGAGCCTCCATTAATGTTTGAGAAGCTCTAAACTATGCTCTTCTATGTTGCAAAGTAATCCCAGGTAGGGTAATTTGTGGGCAAACTTGAAGTAAGAGTATTTATTATCACAGACTTCCTATTCTTCCCTCTTGTAACTCTACTATCCTCTCCTGGGAGATCAGTTAAAAGCTGACGGCAGGAAATACCACAAAATTCTAAGTGCCAGGTGCTGCTGCTGTCAAGAAAGAAATGATCTTACATGGCAGGAAGTCAACAAGGATGTAATGCTCAGTGAGGAGTCAGTGGTTCATCGATGTCACGGCAGAATCCACTTTTTCTCTCTTCATTCTTTCACCCCCAGAGGACCCATTGGATCCTGAGGCAGGTTCTCCATATCCCTAAGATAGCTACAGAAGATGCACCTTTTTCAGGGAGTCATTCAAAGAGAGAATAGGGAACCCTCTCTTCCTGTGTTTCTGTTTTCAGTGAAGGAAACATTTCCTAGAAACCCCCCAGTAGATTTCCCTTAAGATCTTACCTACCAAAATAAGGTTACACGTTACTTCCCAAACAACTGAGCAGGCAGGAGAGAAGGATTGATTGGGCAGGCTTAGACAAGTATCCTGGGGAGGACTTAACATTGGGGAAGTCAATAGGCTGATGACTTCCAGAGCCAAGGCATGAATGCTGCCACTGGCTTTTGAAGATTGCTACTCAGGCCTCCCACCTTCGTCCTCTGTCTGTCTGCTCTCCTCCCTTACACATGCTCAGGATGCTGCTAAGATGCTTTCATAAGCTCATACGTATAATATTAATGACCACTCTGGTTCTGCCAGTATAACCCAACTGGAGAGCTAATCCAATTCCAGATGACCGCTCCCAGTTGTTTAGACAGCAATATTCCTTAAGTGGAAGTAGCTGAGTTCATTAAGCAACCACCACTACATAGAAAATAAAATAAAAAAATGATCCCCGTGGCTCTGATGAATCATGGGCTGGCAAGGGCTGGGATTAAGTGTGGAGAGAAATGGTGCTCTGTACATGTGCGTGGGTCCTTTCACCTAGCTGAGGCTGGGTTCTTCCATCTGTAAAAGAATCATAATTTAGCCAGTTTCACCTGATGCTATAAAGATTATAAGTCATAATGCAGAGGGAACAACATTGGAGAACTCATGTAGAATGCAATATTTACTAGTACTCTGAACCTTTTCCCCACTCCACTACAAAGAACAGTGCTTGTGCTAGATGCTGAATGTAGGTTTGGTGAACTAATGATTGACTATGTTGTCACCTTTCTAGGGAAATGCATTTGCATTTAACATGAAGAAGCATATTTTAAGCCCACTATTGTGCATGGGTAGCAGGTGTCTAGTGCCTTTCCAGAGCCCTGCAAATCACTCTACTCTGTTTATTAAAATATACCTCTCTTCTGGTTACATAGGATAGAAAATAGAAAGATTTACATACTTTGAAGGAGGTAAAATACACACAACGGTTCATAAACATTAAAGATATGCCTTTTACTTACCTCTTGAAATAAAATACAGTTAGATTTTTAATTCTTTTTAAAAATGCTATTTGTTACACAAAAAGTAATTGAACAGATAATTCTATACTAAGTACATAAAGACAAAAATTGAAGCCTTATATAATCTTATCACTCAGATGTAACAGCTAATATAAACTTGTTTTGCCCTCCAGGCTGAAGGTTTTGTATATCTAGCAATTAATATTTTACTCTATTCATCCACAGACACACACACCACTATATAATTAAAATGGAATCATATGGCATATGCTATTTATCAGCGAGCTTTTCCAGAAGGCAATTGGATTGGGTGTACATATATATACATATATATTCAAATCAATAGATATAGATCTATATCATCCTATTTTACAATGATTGAGTAGTTTTGTGTGCGGACATATCAAAGGGCCTGGCAGAATCTCCTTCTGTTGTACATAGGGTTGTCATACATCGAAATGAATTCAACCGCGTCTGACAACTACCACAGCCTTGTCATTTCAAGAAGTATGTTTGGGGCAAGGAGGTGAGAGTCTGACATTCTGATCTCTGTTTTTTTCTCGTGCACCTGAATAAAACTATGTATTGCTCTGAAGATCATTTGCTTAGGAGCCAAAGAGATGAGAGGCATCTGACCAAGTAATATCTGTATAATGGCAATTATGGCACAGCTGTGTCCTGAAGTGCTATTGCGGCTCCAAAGAGAAAGGACCACACACAGTGCAGCCAGCCAGCAGCTCATCAAGCAAAGCATGCTTATTAGAGTGCTGCAGAAATTAAGTCATTTCAGAAGGGGGAGAAAAAACAAACACAACTATTTCTCTGCCCTTGGCACCTTCTCTTTAAACATGAAACTTATCACAGATCATTTTTCAGACATACTTTATGTAACAGCATCCTAAAACTCAAAGCTGACTCCAGGCTGTTCAGGGTCTGGGAAGGACAAATAGTTCCTGTGCTCAGATGCCAACTGAAAGTTTGGAGGTTCAAGTCTACCCAGAAAAAGCATTGGAGATCAGCTGTTGAAAGAATCAGCTATTGAAAAGCCTAAAGGGCACCATTCCACGCTTACAATCATGGGTTTCCACACGTCAGATTCAACTTGAAGGCAACAGCCTTATGAGACAGGAACCTGAGAGGTACAGTGAGTCACACATTGGACTGATAACTGGAAGATCAGCAGGTCAGACCACCAACTGCTCTGAAGGAGAAAGATGGGGTTGTCTAGTACTGAAAATATTTACAGTTTCAGAAACCCATGGGGTCTGTGACCTATAGGGTCAATGAGTCATAATTGGCTTGATCTTCCTTAAAAAACACTCATTCATTCATACACTCTACAATGATTCTAGCAATGAATACTTTACAATGATTCTAGATTGCATCAAACCCTCAAACATAAGGGCTGTCATTGAAAAGCCTCTATTATGGATCAGGGGGATCAACTGGTCTCTACTGGGCTGAGAACCCTTGCTTTACGCTTTAGCTTGAGTTGGGTAGGCTCCGTATTTCTCCCAATCTCCTTGGACCCTTGGACATGAGTACCAAGGGACAAATGGAAATCTTCAGATCTGTTGGTAGTCTTTGTTTGAAATTGACACATTATCACTCCCGTCCACCATCTCTTGACCAAGGACAGTCATAAGGCCAGCTTGACATCTGGGGCTAGGAAAGAAACTCCTTCTGGGTAGAAGAGCAGAGTCACATAAAAAGGGCATAATTATATGACAGCAATACTTGGAGGGCAAGAAGGCGAGAAAAGCAATGCACATCTTGAGGTTGCTAACAGAATATTGTCTTTTCTTGTCAGATTTCTTGGAAGATGGTGCAGATGTTGTTGTCTTTAGGCGCCATTGAGTGGCTTCTGTCTTATAGGAACTCAATGTGCAGCGGAATGAGATACTGTCTGGACCTGTGCCAAATTCACAATTGTTCTTATCTCTCAGTCCACTGAGGCAGCCATGGTATCAACCCATCTTGTTGAACGTGTTTCCCTTTATTTGCTGCCGCTAGACTTAACCAAGCATGATGTCCTTTGTCAGGCATGAGTCTCTCCTGAAAACCTGTCCAAAAAAGATGAGCCAAAGTGCCACCATCCTGGCCTCTAAAGAGTATTCTGGCTCTACGTCTTCCAAGACAGATGTATTTGGCAGTCCATTGTAATGTAATTTTCTTCACAGCACTGTAATTCAAAAGTATCAATCCTTTTTTGGTCTGCCCTCTTCAATGCCCAACTTCCAACCTGCAGAGTGGACTAAACTGCCCCTAGGGGTTTCTTGGCCGTCATCTTTATGGAAGCAAACTACCTGGTCTTTTCACCCACAAAGTACCTGCTGCAGGGTTTAGTATACCAGGCTCTCAGTTTAACTGCTGCCACCAGGGCTCCTCAAATAAAGAAGAGGTGCACATTAAAATCCTTTTGAAACTAGGAGGGGGGGGGAAATATGAAATGTCTACCCAGAATTTAAAGGAATATGTCATGATGCCTTGGAGTATAGAAACCTATACATGTCCTCTTTTCCTCTGTGCTGAGAATCATGCTTTGATTCACCCTTCAACTGGGCAGACTCGGACAGGAAGATAGCTTTCCCAAGGTCACACAGTTCCAAGCATGACCATCAGGACTTGGATTCAGGCTTTCCCATGTCATGGCTATGAACCCCCCTACCACCTGAGCCTCCTCTTCTCGGATGACAGGCTGCTGATTCAGTCTGGTTAGATCACACAACCAGAAAATGGCACAGTCTGATTCATGCTCTACTAACACCCATTTTTGGAAGAATCAGCTCTTTAAAAAAAAAGTCAATGTGCTTGTTACTTACCAGCATAGCTCATTGAGCAGTGAGGGTGGCATGACACCAATTGGGAGAGACAAGCTTGACAGCATACTGCATTTGATGAAAATGGTTTTAGATAACACTAGAAGTTTGGGGATGTGGCAGGTACTGTGATTTGTTGAACAAGTTTCTACTCTAGGTTTAATGAATGCATTTTGTTGGGCATTTGATGCATGCAGCTTCTGTAGCGGATGGAGTCCTTTAGAAATGTGCAAACTGGTCATTAGAACATGCATGATTTGTGGTGGCTTCCTCTTTCCTGGAGTCCTTGGACCTCAGAGAGAACCAATATTCTAAGTACCTTAGCCAAATTCCCATATTGTAAGAGAAACACAAAGCTCCAGATTAGTTAAGCTAGTAACACAGGTAGGTAAGGTCAGATTAAGGCTCACACCTCCTGAATTCCAGTCAAATGTTCTTTCCATTGTGCTACCATGAGCAGAAGTCTTTATGGTAAACCATTCTGAATGTTGCAGATATGGGAAGGTGTCACAAGTCTGTCGCTGCTCGCAGTGACCCCAGGTACAACAGAAGGAAGCAGTTCCCAGTCCTGCACTGTACTCAACATTGGTCTTATTGTTGCAGCCCCTATGTCAATGCCCTGCCTCTTTTTTGCTGTCTTTCTACCACACATGAGGTCCTTTTC
The DNA here is from genome assembly GCA_004026705.1 of Nesogale talazaci. NCBI lineage: Eukaryota > Metazoa > Chordata > Mammalia > Afrosoricida > Tenrecidae > Nesogale > Nesogale talazaci. The sequence goes on from PVJH01016726.1 coordinate 24,651, forward strand.
CTGGGGCTGGTCCATTCTTAGAGACCACGTCTAAAGTATATCAAATGAAGTTTCACCTCTTGCACTACTAAGGAGCATTCCAGTTGTTTTAATTCCAAGACCGAAACCAACATTTTGGGTATGTTGCTTCTGGTAAGTACCATTAAGTCAGTTGCACCTGTAGCAACCCTCGGTAGGACAGAAGGTACACTGTGTGATCGGAGTCTCTTCAATCGTAACCTGCGTATTCCTTATTCTGATTTTTAATATGGTATGCTAAGTGCTTTTAAAGTAGAATGCATGTGTTTTTATGTTATGTTTCTGAGTGAATAGGTGTGTGTTTGTGTGTGCCTATGTGTGTGTGCATTAGTGTGTATGTGTGTCTGAATGTAGTTCTTGTGTGTATACATGTGCATATGTTTAAGCATATGTTTGTGTGTGTAGTTTATCTTGGATTTCATGTTAGCTATTTGCTTGCCTCATATCATTAGATGATCACAGTTTGAGCTTATTTTTTTCTATACTCAAGCATGCCCCGAAACATTGATGATATTACCGTACACAGCCTGAGTACTTGATAAATATTTGTGGCTGCTGAAGGAACTCTCCCTGCTGATAAACTACAGCTCAAAAAGCCTGAGGTCTATGTTGGAGAGAAGCTTTTCTCTTTTAAACCATCGATTGACTCCTGCATGACATTTAATAAAACCTTTCCATTACCAGTTGCATAACAGCAATTAAAACCCTCATCAAATCCATCTTAACTGCTTAGAGTCTTCCACTGGGGAACGCTTTCCTTGGCAAACATCTTCAATAAAAGGCTATTTAATCTTCATAACCGAAACAGTCAGTTATGCTAATTCGTCTCTTTTATTGTCAGTTTACCTTGGAATCACACACAGCTCTGGTCCTTTGGAAAAGCACCGAAAAGGAGCCCAGCTTTGCTAGGATAAAGAACAACAACATAGCACACACACACACACACACACATGCAGCAGTGAGTCATGAGGTCCTTGTCACTGAAGCAGCCTCTCTTGGCCCCAGTGATAGTTTGTCAATGATGCTGTAGCAGGGGTTTCTTATTGGGAGTGAAGTTGAGCTAATGAAGATCTATGATGCCTTCCAAGGCAGAGATTCTACAGTTCTTGCTCTCACAGACTAAGAATGATGCTCTCAAACACTGTGAAGAGCCATTTCTCAGTAAAATTCTGCAACCAGGTTTCAGGGGTGGGGAAAAACAGCCTCAATTGATAATCTGATTTTCTTACCAGGTGTCATAGTGATAGGAGACAACATGCTCACTTTTTAACATTCAAGTTAGAAAGAATGGCAAGCAGTGGAAGTATGTCTGCAATACAATTGTGAAAACAGCTGAGACATCTTGGACACGGGCACTTCTGAGTCAAGCACCAAGAAGAGACTCTCATTGTTCTATTGCTCATCTAGTATCAGACCTTAGTTTACATGGTGTATGATCTTTGCCAGTCCAGTTGGGGGACTTATTCAGGTGTTTCCATGCCTTCCTCCTGCACCCACATCCAGAGACTCCCCGCTCCTGTCTCTGTTGTTGACCTCTTGGTGCGAGTGCACCCTGTTTCATCCTTTTGTTTGTTTACTTGTAAAAACAGGTGGAGCAAAACCCCAGAAACCATGAGAGTTATGTTGCATCTGATATACATTTCATTAGAACTTGTATGTGAGAAAAATCATAAAAAAATTTAGTCTCACCCTTAGTAATCCCTCAAATCCTCTAGTTTGACAAAGCTTGAAATTGTCATTTAAAGATCATTTTAATTTTAGTTGGGGATCTCCAGTGAAGCCTAGATTCTATCAGAGTGACTCTTAACAAACCAAATACTATTCTTATTCTCCACCTTTTAAGTTTTTCTTGAAAGAGTTCTCTTTGTCTCTCAATGTCCAGGATATTCTTAGTATCTTTATTCATCTTTTCAATTAATTTTTTGAATTATTTCTATGATTTTATTATTCTCTTTCACACTATTCCTTTTCCCTAGGTTTCTTAATAGATAGATGGAAGAAACCTGGAGGGTTTCTATTTTTATTTAACAGTTGTTCATTTCTTATTTAATGCTAGCTTTTGGAAGATTTTCTTACCTTTAACATGTAAGTCTTCAGTTGAATCATTTCTGTAGAGTTATATTTAACTTTGAAGACCTCTTTTTATTTTTTGAGTATTCATTTTCAATGAACCTTGATCATTTTCTAATGTTGTTTGCATTATCCTGCTTTATGTGCTTAAGGTTGTAGCAGCTGCTTGATTGATTTTATTTATTTTACATTTTTTTTCACCCTGTAGTCTCTGTTTTTCATTCCCTTTCCCCTCTGTTGGATTCTCTTGGAAACTTTTCTTGATATTTCAAGTTATCCTTGACTTTCTTTTTATTTTTAAGAGAATATGGCATGAGAGTGGGAGTCCTGGTGGTGCTTTCAGGCAAGCATGGTACAGCTACCCTCAAGGTTGGTGGTTCAAACCCACTAAATATCAGCGGAGAAAGATGAAGCTATCTGTTTCCATAAAGATTTTACAGCCTTGGTGACCCCATAGAGTATAACTATGAATTGGAATTAACTCCTTGGCAGTAAGTTAGTTAGTTGTTAGCTGGTTAGTTAGTTAATTCATTAGTTGTTAGGGTACTCTTGAAATCTCTTCATTGAAGGGTGACTCATGTTTATGCTCTCCATCACGAGTGACCTGGTGATGTCATATAAAAGGAGTTGCACCTTGGAGGCTAATAGCCTATGTCTTCTCTTTGAGGCTAGCCCAATTCCACTCAACTGATATTTTTGATATCCTGGGAGTTCAAAATGTTTGTGGGGAAAATGGCATTAAAGGAAAATGGACCTAGCTGAGGCCTGGTGGTGTAGTGGTTGAGTGTGGGAATGTGGCACACAGGGTTGAAGGTTCAAAATTCAGCAGCAGCTCTTCAGGAGCAAGGCTGGGTTTCTTACACCTACAAGGGCAGTGATGTGAGCAGTGGGGGGAGGAGAGGGAAGATAATGAATTTTTCCCATGAATCTTTGAAGTCCTTTCCCTGTTTATCCTAGAGGGCTATTGATTGTCAATTGGGCAAGTCAGTTAGGGGCTCTTTCTTTAAAATACTTTTATTGGAGACTCTCACATCACTTATCATAATCCATACATTCCTCCAATTCATCAAGCACTTCTGCAAGCAGGCTGCCATCATCATTTTCAAAGCATTCTCTTCCCACTTGAGCCCCTGTTATCAGTTTCCCATTTCTTCCCCTCCCTCCCCTACCTGCCCTCCATCAGGAACATTTGATAAGCTATAGATTATGTTTTTCCATATCTTACATCATCCTTTGTCACTCCTCACCCACTTTTCTGCTATTCATTCGCCTGGGAGGGAGTACTAAGATGATTCTTGTGCTGAATTCCAACATTCTCCCCACAACCTTCCCTAATCCTCTGGATATCTATACTCTCCTTGTTGACCAGAGGGTATCATTTATCCTGGATTCCCTGTGTTTTGGGGTCTTATCTGTAGCAGTGTGCATGTTTTGGTCTAATGTAATTTGTAAGGTAGAATTGAGGTCATGATAGTTGGGTGAAGAAAGCATCAAAGAGCTAGAGGAAAGTTGTGTGTTTCATCAGTGCTATACTATACCCTGACTGGCTCATCTCTTCCCTTTGACCCCTCTGTGAGGGGATGTTCAATGTCTACAGATGGGTATTGGGTCTCCACTCAATGCCTGATCCCCCAACATTCACATTGGGGATAGTATTTTTCTGGGTCTTAAATACCTGACACCTAATCCCATCAATACTTCATGATCATACAGTCTGGTGTGCTTCTCCCATGTGGGCTTTGTTACTTCTGGGCTAGATGGCTGCTTGCTTATCTTCAATCCTTTAAGACCCCAGCCAGCTAGGGGTCCTTGATATTTATGATGGTAAGTTGCATGTGGCTCTCCTGTCTTTAGGGCGACACATCTGCCTTCAAATCTTGAACTTTCTTCTTCTGCATGAATGAAGACATCCTCACCTGGTTGATCAATATTGGGGAAAAATCTAAAAATCGAATGTCTTCATACACAGACTTTTGATAAGTGATACTTGTTTGCCTGTCCCTGCGCCTTTGAAAGATCCTCTCCTGTCATCTATTTCTCTCTTGGTTGATTGTGACTCACAGCAACCATCTGGCGCAAAGTAGAAATTCTCTGGTGGGTTTCCAAGGCTGTAATTGCTTACAAGAGTAGAAAGCCCAGTAGTTCTCCTGGGAAACTGCTGGTGGTTTCAAACTGCTGGCCTTGCAGACTGCATCCCACTTGGAATCCCACCATGATTAAAGGATAATAAAGTATGACCACATAGTTCATGTTAAAACACAACAACTATGTGTCTGGATTAGATTTCTTGACTTCTGCTTCCATGAGCATTGATTGTGGACCCAAGCAAAATAAAATACTGAATTTTTTCTCCATTTATCATAATTGGTCCAACAGAGAGAACTTTTGTTTTCTTATTGAGCTGCATTTTATCCTGAAGGGTGCAATCTTTGATCTTCATCAGCATGGCCTCCAGTCCTGCTCTCTTTCAGCAAGCAAGATTGTGTCATTGGCATATCACAAGTGGTTAATAAGGCTGCGTCCAATCCCAATTCTCCTTCAAAGATCTCAGCTTCTTGGGTTATTTGCTCAGCACACAAATAGCATCTTTGTTCTCATAAACTGGCATTACTGGTCTATAATTTCAAACTGCACTGACATATAGGGAATTGTTGGTCTGTGCTAAAATTGGCTTCTGCTTTTGTTTTGGCTGATAATCTTGAGTGTCCCCAAGGTCTCTTCCCACAGATCTTGTCATTTGATTCCAATGTGTTCCCATGAGTGAGAGCTACATGTGGAGCCATTGTTTATATTATTGGAAAGTAATACAGAAATTGTTGATCCTGCGAACTTCCATTAAGTCCATAGAATTCTTAAAAACCAAATCTAATCATTAACTAAAAAACAAGACAACTGATGTATAAGCAAATTGAAGCTCAGGAAGAATCTATAAAATATACTCTTCAAACAAGTTGGGAAATATTATGTCATTTGGAAAATGTGACCTATTTATTTAGAAAAACACATTTGGCACAATTGAAAAACAATTCTAAGAAAATCACTTGGGAATGCATGATAAAATTTATATAAGTGACTAGTAAGCACATTTAAAAATTGAATCTCACCAATAGTAAGGGAGATGAAGCTACATAACAGTCATGGTTTCTTTTGACCATTCAATGGGCAGACTTGTAAATATTTGATACGATACATTGTTTGTGAAAAAAGTGACAAATCCCACTCCAAAACATTCTTCAGGGAGCACAAAGTTGGAAAACCCTTTTGAGAAGTTTGAGACCATCAAGCAGAATGAAAAATTCCATAGAGAAGCCACCCAGGTCTGATACTTCTGAAATTCTTTTAAAAGAACACTTTTGGAATGTTCAGATAGAAACCAAAAATGTAGGGAATCCAGGACAGATGATCCTTCAGAACCAGTGGTGAAAGTCGTGATACCAGGAGGGTGGAGGGAAGGTGAGATAGAAATGGGAAACCAATTATAAGGATCTACATATAACCTCCTCCCTTAGGTACAGACAACAGGGAAATGAATGAAGAGAGACATCAGACAATGTAAGACATGACAAAATAATAATAATTTATAAATTATCATGGGTTTGTGAAGGAGAGTCTAGCAAGTAAGTAGGAGGAAAATGATGAGCTGATACTAAGGGTTTAAGTAGAAAGTAAATGTTTTGAGAATGAGGAGGGCAATGATTGTACAAATGTGCTTGACATACAATGGATTTCAAAGCATCCATTGTGATGAGGTATATGTGCCCCCAGTAAAATGATTTTTTAAAAAACACAGAAATTTATGTCTAATTTTTTTTCAATGAGCAATTTTAATGGCCAAAGCATGATGAAGATAATCCAGATATCAATCAAAAAGGAAGCTTGAAATGAAAGTTTACACATGCTCAATGGAACAGTATAGGAAAATGAGCTAGGTGCTGCCTTTGAAAATTAATTCTGAATAAAAGAATAATATCTCAAATCAACATAAAATGATACCATTTAATGTGAAATTTGAACCAGAAGTACAAAGTTACTTATGAAATGGTTAATAGGACTGAAAAAAAACCACTTAATCTAGTTTTCTTTGTGCTTACGAACAAAATAAAGTATCCCTTTGCATTACTTGAAAAATTAATTGAAAAGGAAATCTTAGTTTCCTAAATTTATCAGATGCTGTTATAAAAATCTTCTGTCAAGGATGTCTGTGTCAGGAGAAGGAGAGGCAGGGAAAATGAAGTGGGCGCTAACAAAGCCATGGACAAGGGAACAAGTGATATAAAATCAGTGGCAAGGGGGACATAGGACACCTCATAGGGTTTGACCAAGGGCAATGTAACTTACAGGCGTTAGTGAAACAAAAATGAAGGCTGAACATGATAGTGGGGCAAAATCAAAGTTAAAGGAAAGAGAGGAAAGGACTAGAAGGCAAAGGGGGCATTTACAGAGGTCTAAATACAGGAGCGTACATACGTAAATATGTTTACGTAGCATGATAGGGAAATACATCCATGTACATATATTTATAGGTTTATTATTAAAGTAACAGATGGACATTCGGTTTCGACTCTAATACTCAATGTATGAACAATCTGTTCTAATTACAGACATTCTGCTCACCTTCCTAACACAAACACTGAAAACAAAATGGGCACATATGCAAATGTGGTGCCGAAAGCTGATGGTGCCCAGCTATTGGAAGATATAGCATCTGGGGTCTTAAAGGCTTGGAGATAAACAAGTAGCCATCTAACTGAGAAGCAATACAGTCCACCTGGAGAAAGCACACTGGCCTGTTTGATCAGGAAGTGCTCATGGGATCAGGTATCAGGCATCAAATACCCAGAACAAAAAAGCATATCATTGTGAATGATGGGCAGTGCCGAGTGAAACCCAAAGCCCATCTTTAGACAAGGGGTTATCCCCTTACTGAAGGGTCACAAGGAAGAAATGAGCTGGTCAGAGTGCAGTACAGCGCTGTTGAAACAGACAACTAACTTTCCTCTAGTCCTGTAATGCTTCTTCCTCCCCCCACCCCTGTTATCATGACCCTATTTCTACCTTACAAATCGAACTAGACCTGAGCATGTACATGAGTACAGAACAGAGTTGAAAACACAGGGAATCCAAGACCTATAATCCCCTCAGGGCCCATATTGAAAGTAGCAGTATAAGGAGGGGAAGGGGAACATGAAGGAGAAAGAGGGAACATATCACTGTGATCTACACATCTAAATATCACTGTGATCTCCCTGGGGGAAGGACAACAGAAAAGTGCGTGAAGGGAGATGTCAGTCAGTGTAAGACATGAAATAATAATAATTTATAAATTATCAAAGGTTCATGAAAGGGGAGGGAGAGAAAAAATGAGGAACTACTGCCAAAGGTTCAAGTAGAAAGAAAATGTTTTGAAAATGATTATAACAAAGTAAAACTGTGCTTGACACAATGTATGTATGTATGTATGAATTGTGATGAGTTCTATGAGCCCCCAATAAAATGATTCTTAAATGTATGTGTCTAGGGTTGTTTATCTTTATCAAATGTGAAATAGAATGGACTGAATAGATTAAGCATCTACCCATCTCTTCCCCAGTTTTTCAATGTAACCTCTTCTCTCACCTTATTCATAATGTTGCTCTGTATTCACATTCTTACACATGGATACACGTCTAACCCAATTTTCTCTCCTGACCATTGAGGTAAGCCAGACCTCTTTTGAAAAAGGGAAATTAAAGTCCTAAACCCCAGTAACTACACAATGATTTTATTCAGCAATTGTAGATGTAATTAATTGATATGAGTGGGTCATCCTTTAGTGGGGTAGGTGTCCTTACAAAAAGATAGGAGAGAGACACACCAGGAAGATAGTTATGTGACAACCAGAGGAATGTGGAGAAGGAAGCAGAGACCAACTGTCCCAAACCAAGAGAAATCTTAGGTCACCATCAGCTGGAAAAGTCAAGGAAGAATCTTCTGGAGCCTTTTGGAGAGAACTTGGTCCTCCTCACACCTGAGTTCACTACTGAAAGCTGAGAGAATGTATTTCTGTTGTGTCAATCAAGTTCCTTAGTTTGTGATGATGGTTTGAAACTACCAGAGACTCCAATTGAGAAAGATGAGGCAGACTTCTTCCCTAAAGTTCTGCAGCCTTGGAAAGCCCACAAACTAGTTCTAGTCTGTGGAATCAACTGCAATGGGAGGAATTTGTGGGACAGATAGTTCCAAATTACCTATAAGATTAGTTTTCCACTGCCTTTAAATTAAATGTATAAGGTCAGTTGGAATAGGTACATTCAGTTATCCTTTAGCTTCATTTTAGTATAAGAAAGGACCCTTGGTGGTATAGTATAATGGCTATGTGCTGGCCTGTGACCTGCATAGTCAGCAGTTCAAAAGGACTTTCCACTCCTGGACAGAGTTTTGTCTCAGGAACTCACAGGGACAGTTATATACCGTCCTACAGGGGTCCCTATGAGTTGGCATCTATTTGATGGCAGTGAGTTTGGTTTGGGATTGAGTAAAAGATTGGAGTTCTATTAGTACAGTGGGTTGGGCCGTGGGCTGCTAACTGTAAAGTCTGAGGTCCAAATTCACTAACTGCTCCATGAGACAAAGACGAGGCTGTCTGCCCCTGCAGAGATTTACAGTGTCAGAAACACTATTAAGAATCTTCATAGACTTCATCTTTATGGGTGGGTTAGTAGACACACACACACACAGGCATGAAACCTCACCTATGATTTAAAAGTTGTACTTATTGCAATAAGTGAAGGTAATTGTAATGAAGCTTTAGGGAGTATGATTGTTTCAATCATTTCAAACTAATGGTAAATTTGTGTAACATTTAAGAACAAGTAGGAATTAACCTTAAATCAAAGGTCTATGATTCGACAGCCTTCAATATTCTGTGTTATTATAGCACCCAGAAGCTACTATAAAGAGCCCTATGAGCATGGTGGTTTACATGTCAGGCTTCTAACCTCAAGGTCAGCAATTTAAAACTAAAGATGGGGCTTTCTACTTCTATAAAGATGCAGAGAGGCAAAAATCCACAGGAACAGTTCTCCTTTGTCCATAGCGTCACTATGGGTTGGAATCAACTCCATGGCAGTGTATTTGGCTTTGAGTTATTTGCAGGAAGCTGATATAGCCACTGAAGCTCTTTATCAAGTGGGAGAATTAACAGCTCCATTCCTGAGTCCCATGAATTGATCTCTGAATTGTTTCTCCCAGGTATTTTCCAGAGAATTGAGAGGAGGACAAGTCATACTTAAAATGAGGGTGGGGGCAGAGGCAGCAGCAGCCCTTCCTTGACCTTCCTGCTCCACGCAAATATTAAAGAGCTCAGTCTGTTTTATTCCATAGGACTGGATTGTGCATTTAGATGTGCATCCACCAGCCTTGCCTGTTCTACTTTCCTTTGTCTACTTCCCACCCTTCTTGCACTCTGAGGCATTTTAGCCTTTACAAGTCGAATGCAAGCAAGTTCACAAACCAGATCTGGGTACTGATTGTGGTAAGACAAGAAAAACAGGAGCAGGGGGAGGGAGTGAAACAAAAGAATAAAACTGTTGCGAGTGTTTGGGTACAGGCTAAACAGAAATCAAACAAGTGTTTTCACTTTAAATAATGTGCCAAATGTGCCCCTACTGTAAACTCTCCAGAGCAGATCGATACCATTTACACCACTCACTCACACCAAGCAGCAAATGTCTCTCACTGCACACTGCACGTGTTTCCAAGCAGTTAAAATCATGACTGGGATCATCAACTGGGGTGGTTCCTTCTCCACTGAATATGAGTCTTGGTGACGTTTGTTCAATGGTGAATGGGCAGGAGGGCATGGAGAGTGAATGGGTGGACTCAGAAAGGTGAAGGAGAGGCTGTTCTCACAATGAATGTAAACACATCCATTTTCCAAGTTCACAGAAGTTAAGTTGGGCTTCTGGTTTGATGAAACAGACCAGAATAGAGTTAAAGAAAGGCTTCTGATCTTGCATTGCTAGTTAGCGTGGTGCATATGTACTGCAGATGGCCCAAAATAATTGATTAGGCTAGGAGTCTATCAAGGAGAACATGAACCCTGAACCTACACATTCTAACAATTGTCATGTCCAATCTCCTCAGCAGCAGTGGAAATCAGTGATCAATGTCACTTAAGAAGGAACAGATATTCATTATTAATAGACATGGCAAGAGTGAAATGAGGTAATTAAGTAAAAATAAATTAAGCCATACTTTATTCCACAGGAAAGGGAAAAAAACCTTGCCAGGATTGATTGTTACCTTCATTCAATTAATGTTTTAGTGCAATTCAGAAGGAGTAGAAAGGCACATGCTTTATAAAGTTCCAAAAAGAAAATGTAGATACTTAAGATGTCTAAAGAAAAAAGACGACTTCTTTGCCAAACCTCACACTGCCTATATTAATAGCTTCATTCTGGAAATGTGATGTGTGTGAGAGTAGATTTTATTCTTTAGGGCACCAAGCCAATTTATGCTGTGTAATCTTGCTAAAAAACAAAACAAAACAAAAAAACAGCAAATCTTTAATTTGGGGACAGAGCAAATTGTGGTTAAGTTGATGCCTCTTGGAATGTATTAATATGTTAAGTTTTCCTAAGGGTCATTGGACACATACTGAATGGACTCTTGGAACTCACTCCCAACTCACTCACTATTGCACTGCAGTGGAGAAGCTGCAAAACTGCAAGTCCCAGAATCCTTTTCTCCCTATTAGCCCTGGTTGGAGCCGACTAGTAAGAGTCACTTGCATAAGATTTGGAAGAATCCATTTAGAGAAGTAAGGAAAAGTCCTGGTAGTACAGTAGTGAAGTCGTCGGCTCTTAAAATGAAAGATAGTGGTGTAAACCCACAGGCCCTTGGGACAAATACACAGCAGTCTACTTCCATAAACATATAACAGCTATGTGGACCACCAAGGGTAATTCTAATTTGCCCTGAAGGGTTGCCGTGCAGGGTAAGCAACTTGATGCAGTGGGTTGGTTAAGTTTTATGATGCTGAGGAGGAGCTAGAAAAACCTTGAATGAGAAGAAGGGACAACTGAGCCACAACTATGGACTCAAACATACCAACAGCCAGAAGGAGCTCAACACCCCAAAAGATATTTGTTCTGTTATACACAAGGTCTCCGTGAGTCAGAGAGGACTCAACCACAGGGAAGGAGAGGTGATTGTTCTCCAGACTTCCAGCGGATCTTTGAAAGTTGTCTGTTCTAATCATGTAGACTAAACCTAGATCACACCCACTACCATTGAGTTGCTTCCAACACATAGTTGCCCTAAGTAGATTTATCATGACTATAAATCATTACAGGAGCTCTATTTTTCTCCAGATGAGGAGGTGGTGGGTTTGAAAGATAATCTTTTGATTAGGAGCTCAACATCTAACGTCCTACTTGAAGGAAATTCCCTACAGATTTAAAATTTGCAGTGGTTTTCCAGTGAACAATGGAGAATTCCAGGCTTCAGAGATGAAATATACCCTCGTGCTCCCTGGCCTTTGTTTTTCAACTCTTTCCAATGATTGATTAGTCCAATTAGTCCTGTTCAAACCCTTCACACTTGGAGTCCTGGATGTTGGTTTTATTTTTCTTACCAAAGTTTCTTGACTGATAATATTATTACTGGAATCATCTTTGCATCATTGGAATGAGCTTTTTTTCAGCCCCAGATTTTAACCTATACTTCATTCAGAGCTGGACATTTTCTTGGATGCAATGCTGAAATGACAACTTAGAGATTGTTTATGAGGCTTATACCTTGGTCATGCTGTAGATTATCTGACATCTTCAATTAACAAAGGTTACTTGTGTCAATAGTCAGTGTTCTATGGGGAAAGGAACGAGAAAGAATAGACTTACATGATTGGGGAGACTAGCTAGCAACTTGGAAATTCCTAAGATAGATCATTGGGAAGGACAGTCTGGAAACTTGCTCCAGCAGGTCTATGGACTGCAACCTATACTTGGAGTTTATTTTTCTTTTGGGAAATCCCACTTTGCTTTTAACACTTTGCAGGTTATTCCAACAGACTTGCCTCCATTTAAGACTAATTTATTTTACTTAAGGTCAATTGATGATAGATGTTTATCATGCATACAAAATACATAGTAGCAACACTTTCTTGATTGAATAATTGGGTACTATAGCCTATCCCAGAGTAACCTTGGTGGTGTCCTGGTTAGGCATTTGACTGTGTTCCTATGGTCCACAGTTCAAAGCCACCAGGTCATTGGGAGGCAGATTAAACTTTCTACTTCCAGAAATAGCTGCAGTCTCAGAAACACACAGGTAGTCACTATGAGTCAGTCATTACTCCCTGGCAGTGATTTTTTAATAATCTATGAGTTTTTCAACATTCCTGATGGGGTGTTGGGCTGTTAACTGTGAGCTCCACAGTTCAAATTGACCAGATACTTGGAGGAAGAACAATGAAGCATTTCTGCTTCAGATTTACAGCCTCAGAAACCCATAAGGACAGTTTAACTTGATGCTGTCAGATTTCTCTGAGTCATAATTGACTCGTCAGCAGTGAGTCTACTTTGTTTTATAGTCTAAGACAGTGGTTCTTAACCTTTCTAATGCCATGATCCTTTAATATAGTTCCTCATGTTGTGGCGACTCCCAAACATAAAATGATTTTCATTGCTGCTGTGTAACTGTAATTTTGCTATTGTTATGAATCAGGTGACCCATATGAAAGGGTCATTCAACCCCCAAAAGGGTCACAACTCTCAGGTTGAGAATCACTGGTCTAACATGAATGACACCCTGAATTATATGTTGGACACCTTACCACAAAGTTAATGCTTCAACCCTACCAGCTACACCGAGGGAGAAAAATGAGGTTGTCTGCTCTCAAAAGTATTTGCTATCTAGGAAATAATAGATAGAGTCAGTATGACTCAGAATAAGCTCCATGGAAACTTGGTGATACAGTGAGTAAGTTCTTGGTTGATACCTGACAGGATGGTGGTTGGAATTGATCAGCTACTCCACAAAAGAAAGATATGGCAATATCTTCCATTAGGATTACAGCCTTGGGCGCTCCGTGGGGCACTTCTACAGGGTCCATAACAATTTCTGGAGAACATGCAGTACCATAACCTTGCCAAACCAATGCTCAAAACTAACCACCAGAGTGTCTTGTTGAATGGGAAATGGATTTCCTCTGCAAACCTTCACCCCCCAAATCAAACTCAGTGCTATGAAGCTAATGCTGATGCATAGTGATTCTGTAAAACAAGCGGGATCCACCCTTGTGAACTTTCAAAACTGTGATACTACAGAAGTCTTTCATCCACAGGGGATTTTGAACTACTGACCTTTCAGCCAGCAGCCTGGTGCTTAACCACTTCATTCCAATCTTCACTCATTCACAATCAGAAAATTTCAAAGTAATATATCTGTGTTAGTCTGGGTAGACTAGAGAAACAGATTCATAAACACACATATGTATATAAGAGAGAGTTTTCTTCATGGTTACAGGTTTTTTCCAGCTTCTTAAAATAACCACTAGTCCAAGATGTCCAAAAAAACAGAGTTCATCTTTTTTTCAATCTGTCAATCGGGCCCTTAGGCAGATCTCTTGGAATGCAAATATCCTGAGGACTCTAAAGTACTGGGTGGAGCCTATCTTTTCAGAGACTTCTCTGAAGGCATGTCCTAAACCCATATGGAGGTCAAATTAATGGCTTGAGGCAAGTGGGCTTTAAAGTTCTCAATTTTCATACTTCCCAATAAACATTTCTATCAATTGTTATATAAATAATAATAAACAAAGGAAATCAGTATAAACAAAGAATCAGATACTAAACTCAATGCTTAAAGCAGTCAAGTTCAATCCTTATTTAAGTTATCTAAATCCTTATCTAAGTGATTATATTTATACAAAAATAAGGGATTAGGCCTTTGAAGGCATCAAAACAGAGCTAGGCTTTCCATCAGCCATTTTCCTTAAGCAGCATGGTTTCTTAAGTAGCATGGTTTCATGCAAATGGCAATTTTTACTCTTGAGCTCAAAATATACATTAGCAACATTCATAGTCACCATTTCATACAGGAATAACCAAAGGCAACAGCCAAACAAAATGATGAAAACTTTCACTTCTGATATTCTTTCCATAAAACAACTAAGTAAACTGCAAGGATATTTTGAAGCCAAATGCACTCCCGGTACCATGTGTCAGTTTGGGTAGACGAGAGAAACAAATCCATGGACACACATATGTGTATAAGCAAGATGGTTATATACAAGATCAATCAAAGATTGAGAAAAAAAATCCCAGTCCAGTCCAGATAAATCCGTAAGTCCAATATTAGCCCATATGTCTTAAAACAGTCTATAAAGTCCTCTTCAGACTTACAAAATTCATGCAATGACACTGAATATAGAAGGTCACAGGTCAGTGAGGAGAAATTCTTTGGATCCTTTCGCATTGGAAACATCTCAATGCTGTCAGGAGTCTGTGCATGGCTTTTTCAGCACCCAGAGCTGCATCAGGTTGGGTCCATGTGTCATGTCAGTTGCTATGTCTCCCAGGATGTGATCAAAGATATATAGTGTCTCCAGCCTCCAAGAAGGAATTACCACATTTCCCAGAATTCTCAGAAGAAGGCCATGCCCACACAGAGGTCTCCTTGGCTATCACCAGAATGACAGACTAGACTCCATCCCTACGCTCTTAATCCTCAAATTGACACCAGATTAGGTGACTGCCACAGTATCCAATCACTTGCTACCAATTTACCTGATTTTTTATGCAGACTCTCAGTGTTGCTCTTATGTTGATTGTTAGGGAGAAAGAATGTCAAGGGACTCTGTCTAGGGACAGTGATGACCATGGAGAACTGTGGGAGGGCTGAGGTTCTCTGAAGGGCTTGTTTACCAAGAACCCAAAATGTAAGCAATGAGAAGAAAAGAAAAGAGGGATACACTGTGAAGGAGTGAGTTAGGGAAGAGGTGCAAAGTGAAAGAAGTAGGAAGAAGTGTCAACAAGAACAGGGAGCCTATAATTTTTTGCAGGTACACAGTTCAATGAGTAAAACTCAATCTGTTGGGCATTCTTCTATTGAAACAGACTGTTGTTGTCAGGGGCCATGATGTCATTTCTGACTCAGAGACCCTATGCACGATCCAATCCTGCACCATCCTCTCACTTGTTCTTGTGTTGAAGCCCATCAAAGTAGTAACTGTGTCAAGTCCTCTTGTGAAGGGACTTCCTCTTTTTGGCTGCTGATCTACTTAACCAATCATTCCTTTCCAAGGGGTGGCCCCTCCTGACAATATGTCCAAAGTATGTGAAATGAAGTCTTTCCATCTTTACTTCTAAGGATCATTCTGGTTGTACATTTTAAAAGAAATAGTTGTTTGTTCTTTAGGCAAAACAAAATTGAAACCATATTTTTAATTCACTCACTCAGGAAGCATGTGCTGAGCATCTTATATGTTCCAGTAATGGTTAGATGGTAGATTTATAAACACACAAACTAGACAAGCTTCTTTTTCAGAGTGCCCTCTGAAGAGTGAGGGATTATAAGGACAATTTAATGCAATTCAATATGAAGTATACTATACTAATTCAATTGAACCTAAAAATCGCTTTGAGTTGTACAGCAAACATTTGAAGACATTCCACATCAAATCAATCTCCCTGTTCTTCAAGTTCTAGGGTGAGCATGCTGATTATCTATGGTGCCTGCTGAGTCAGTATGGGACGGTCTTCATTAATATTCTGTGAGTAACAAAATTAATTCAAGAATCAAAAGGAAACTCTTGGTCATGTGTAGAGTGCTGCTGGCTGGAGGCTCCTGAGGCCGATGCTGAGCTGCGGTTTGACATGTGGGAAATTGATTGGGTAGCCTCACCTTCAGAAGGAAGCATGGTCAGAGGGAGAGGTTGAACTGGGATGGCTCATGGATTTCAGAGACACCCCACCCCAAAAGATGACCATGTAATCAGAAGCCCCACAAATATTCAGTGAGTCATTCTTTGTCAAATCACTTTTATCTGGGACTTGCAATCAATCAAGGCTCCTGTTCGAGCTTATCAAAGGGGCTGATGTTCCTTCTATCATCCAATGATACATACAGTCAGTTCAGTTTCTGCTACCAGTATCAGTTTTCTGAACTTCAAGGAGGACTAGCTAAAATTATGAACATGAGCCCACATTCTCAAGATATAGTCTTGGTGAATAGCCCACTGCCCTCCAGTCTATTCCAACACTTAGTGGTGATCAGAGAGGACAGAAGAGAACTGCCCCTTGGGGTGTTCATGAAATGTAATCTTTACAGAAACAGTCTGCCACACGTTTCTCTCTGAGAAGTGAGTGGTGGGTTCAAACCACTGGCAGTTTGGTTAGTAGAGGAGTGCTTCACTGCTGCACCATTGGAACTACTTTCTCATTCTTGTGAGTAGACTTCAGGAGATAAGAAAGGGTGTCTGTGATAGGATCAGAGTTAGGGTGGAGTGAAGATGAGAAATATGGCATACTCTCTCTATATTGCTTTTGAATATTCATCATAAGGGATGTAAGGCATGGTTTCTCCCCAAACAATGAACTACAAGCCTGCTTTGAGTTACTCTTGTATCCAACCTACTTTATGCCCACAAAAGCCTACAATTTCTGAAAGGTTTCGTGATCTGTCAGAAAAAGGCAAGAGGCTGCTGAGCAGAGAGAATAACTGAGGTTAAGTTGTCCTTGAAGCCTGAGCCTGTGCTAGAACAATTTGATAACTAGAAGACACTTTTTTTTTTTTGGTGCTGGTGTAATCCCTGGAGACCTTACACTGCAATGCTACTACAAAGGAAGGGTTGGTTTTGTCATGAAAGTTGAGACAGAAGAGATCCCCCAGCTATTACTCCTCAATAACTATGCCACCCATAGGAATACAGAATGGCATGTCAGTCTAAGGCTATCACTTCTGGGTAGAAATACAGTTAGAGACACTGAAGATTTTCATCCTTTTAGAACTACTCGGTTTGTGGCCAAGTAAACTTTTAACTGAATTGTTAGTTCAAAAAAAAAATCTCTAAATACCATATGAACTGAACAAGACCTGTTGTTAGTTGATGGTGAGTCAATGCTGACTCAGTGGGCCCCTTGTGTGCAGAATAGCTTTTCAAGGTGTGACTGCTGAGCAGCTGATCACCAGACCTTTCTTCTGAGGTGCCTTGGGATGGGTTTGAACTGCTGGACTTTGGAGACTGTAGTTCAGAACTTAACTAAATATTTGTTTTATTCAAATGCAAAAACACAGAGAAGTTATCCTAAAAGCCACACCAGTGTGATGAGGGCTGAGACCCAGACACAGATGGGAGAGAACTACTCCTGGGCCTGGTAAAGATGAAGGTGGTGATCCTGAAATTCCTCTCTTACACCAGATCTGAAGGATTCCGATGGTTCCAGAGCCTGGACACGTAGAACTGGAAGTGCTGGCTATCAATGAAACATCTTAGGAAATTCTGAAGGGTGTGCTTCAGGAAGCAAAAAAATGACTCTCTGAGAAATCGAAATAGAAAAACAATTGTCATAGAAAGGTGCTCTGAGATAGTGAGAGAGAGAGAGAGAGAGAGAGAGAGAGAGAGAGAGAGAGAGAGAGGATGATGATGATGAGCAAAACAACAAACACTAACACACATGTTAACATCTCAGGAGAAAGAGTAATGATACTGACAATGGCTACGCATCATTTTTAAGCAGCCCTAGTGGCATGGTGGTTATGCATTGGATGGTGATCCAGAAGGTCAGCAGTTTGAAATCATCAGCTGTTTCTGTGGAGAAAGATGGACTTTCTACTCCCCAAAAGAACCACAGTCTGAGAAACTCACAAGGCCAGTTCTTCCCTTTCCTGTAGTCTCTGGATTGGCACCAATTTGATGGCTATGAGTGAGTGAAGCGATGTGTCATTTTAGAGACTTAGAAAAAGAAATCCAAAGCCCACTGTCATCCAGTTAATTCTAACTCATAGTGGTCCTACAGCACAAAGTAGATCAACCCTATAAACCTTATCAGCTGCAATCTTTATTGAAGCAAATAATCTCATCTTTGTCCTGCAAAGTCCAGTGGTTTGAACCACCAACCTTTAGGTTAGCATTCCAAGGTTTAACCCACTGTGCCAACAAGGTTCCTCAGAGATCTACAGAAAGATAAAGTGCTGGACAGAGACTGTGTAAACTGTGAAAGGGAACACAGAAATTGCTGTTGTAATATATTCATACTTGTATGTTTTATGATGGAGAGGAAGTTGATAACTGTAGGCTTTGAGTATGCGTAGTAAAATTTAAAGAAGACCCAATTTAAAATATAAATGTAGGACATACTGCTAAGTTTAGAAAACAAAAAGAAATGGTGAGAAAATTAAATTAAATAATGGGGTCAAACAAACAAGGACCAAAACTGCATTGAAAATGAAAGAAAGGAGGGAAAAAAGGTTAGAAAAGGAAGACAAATAGAAA
The DNA here is from genome assembly GCA_004026705.1 of Nesogale talazaci. Lineage (NCBI taxonomy): Eukaryota > Metazoa > Chordata > Mammalia > Afrosoricida > Tenrecidae > Nesogale > Nesogale talazaci. The sequence continues at coordinate 43,216 of PVJH01016726.1, forward strand.
GCTCCAGGTAAAAATGTACACAGACACCAGTCAAATTTGTGAAAAATCATACATTTAACTCAGAAATTATGTATTTCAATGAAAATTAAAACGTAACTGCCTGTTATTTTCATTAGTTGCATGTGAAGTGGATGTATAAGAAAGGAGTGCAAGGAAAAGAAAGATGTACCCAACCCCATCCCCTCAAAAAAATGCAAAACAACAAACTGGACTGCCAACTAAAAGGTTAATCGATTTAGGTCTCCCAGTCACTCCTTGGAAGAAAGATACAGATTTTTCAGTCTTGGTAACCTTCGAGACCATTCTACTCTGTCCTACCAGGGATTTTCTGAGTCAGAAGCAACTGGTCTTGATAGCAATGAGTTTGTTTTGTTTTAGTAAGTAGATCCACCCCCTTAGAAATATTTCATGCTCTTTACTTCTTTTTATTTAATAAATCATCTTATTGGGTGTTCTTACATATAACAAATTATGCATCTGTATCTCAAGCAGACATGTACACTTGTTGGCCTCCACAATTTCTAAACATTGTCTTTCTTCTTGAGCCCTTTGATATCAGCACCTCTTTCTCACTCCTGACCCCCCACCTGGCATCCCCCTGCAAACTCAGCTTATTATGTATTATTATTATTATTTATACATACCTTACACCACCCATTCCATCTCTTCACATACTAACCTGATATCCTTCCCCTGAAGGAGGTTATACTGTCTTCACTGCTATCCATTCCTCTTGTCCTTCTCTTCTGCCCCCTTCCCTTCCTCTGTCCTCCTGAAGTCATTGCTCCCATTACTGTTTCTTAGGGGGTTGTCTTTCCTAAATTCCACATATGAAAGCTCTTGCCTAAATTCCACAGATGAAAGCTCTCATCTGTGCCAACCATCTATATACTGGTTTAGCAAGAATTGTGCGACCAAACTGAGTTGTAATAGTGGGGAGAGGAAGGATTAAAGAACCAGAGGAGTGGTGTGTATTTTGTCAGTGTTAAGGTGCTCCCTGGAAGCATTTTCTCTTTGGTGCAGCCCCCTGCATAGGGATGTGTAATTATGGGTTCTGGGCCTCTAGCTTGATCCTTTTCTGTCACCTCAATGAGGTTGCTTATATTTGGAATTCTAATGTCTGTTCCTGTTGACACCTCTTGATCACACAGGCTGGTGTGTTTCTTCCATGTGGACTTTGTTGCTTCCATGCTAGATGGGGTAAGTAGCTGTTTTCATGAGTGATGAGAGCAATGATTAGAGAACGCTCAATGACATTTTTGAGTGCTTGGTTTATTCACTGTGAACATTCATTGCAAACATCACACATCAAATCATTTTGAAGTCTTAGGGGTTAAGTAGAATTAAAGAATAATGTAGCAAACAAGTATAATGGTATATAATCAGAAAGGTTCATTCAGCAAGCATTTTAAAGTTAAAAGTCCCAGTCCATTATGGCCAATGCCTTCATTGGTATACTCACCCTGAGAGAGTAGGAATTGATGCTTCCTGGATCTGAGCTCTCTAACTTAGCCCACTCTGGTCCAGGTTTTATATTAATAAGTATCCAGCAACTGGTAAACAGATAAAAATAAACCAATATCTGCTCTTTTTTGACTGACTTTTCACTTAGTATATCATATTCATGGTTCATCCATGTTGTGGTATCAGTGCTTCATTTTTATAGCCAACAAATGTACCATTCTATGTGCATGGTTTATTTTTATCTGTTTACCGGTTGCTGGATATTTGGGATGTTTCTGCTTTGGGGCTATCATAAATAATGGTGCTATGAACCCTTTTGTACAGATTTTTAGGGGACACATTCTCTTGTTTCTCTTGGGTACATACCCAGAATGAACTTGCTCAATCAAATGGAAACTATTTTGACAAATATAAGAACTACCAAATTGTTTCCCAGGGTAGTTGCATCATTTTACATTACCACCAGCAATGGATGAAGCTTTCAACTTCTCTCTATCCTTGTGGTTGCTCTTCCAGATATAAGGCTGGCTTCTGTTCCCATAGAGATTTAAATTCTTAGGAGCCCAAAGCGGTAGTTCCAGTCTGTATTACAATGTCACAATATGTCAGATTTAACTCTATGGCAAGGGGAACAACTAATGATATTGAGTATAATTCACATGCTAATTGACTCATTCGATACTGTTTTGGGGGGTAAAAAAAGCCCATTCAAGTTATTTGACCATTAAAATGTTTTTCTTTTAAATATTGAGTTGAAAGAATTTAATTATAAATCCCTATAGCTATAAAGTTTAAATGTACTTGATCCCATTCTGTGGAACATCTTTTCACTTTATGGTATAGTTTGCAACATACAGAGCTTTAACTTTTATATTTGGTTTGTTAAAGTCGATAAGCTATTATTATTATTATTATTTAGTGATTCAGTAAGACTCTTTGTGACAACTATTTGGCCAGTGGCAAATAATTATAAAATAAAATTTGCAATTTCTCTAGCAGATATTATATGATCACCACCAGTGACAATAGCTATGAGGTGTATACTGGTTTAAGGTTAGAGTACAAAAAAAGATAGAGCTGTACATTGGCAAATTTAAATTTAAATCATTTTATTGGGGGCTCATGCAGCTCTTATCACAATCCATACATACAGCTATGGTATGCAAAGCACATTTGTACATTTGTTGATTGGCAAATAATTTTGAAAGACAAGTGTCTGATACAAAGCTGTAGAAAAGGTCAAGTACACAAATAGCTTTAGTTAAAGAAAAACTCTTGCAAAGAATGCAAAAGCTTGACTTTTTGTGCCCTGGAAATTTGACAGGGAAAATCAAGTTTTCTTCGGTTTGGGTTGTTGAAGAAGCTGCCTAGGGCTAAGGATGTTTTAAATAAGTAGATGTGTCTGGAATGTAGTTGGCCAAAGAGACCTCTTAGCTTGGGGTGACATGAACTGTTACTTCTTTCTTTTTTTCTTTTTTATTTTTTTGGGCATCACTGTCCTCTGGTGGGAGTGGGAGGCCCAGTCTTGCTCCTGGAGACCTGCTACTGGATTTGAACCACCAGGTCAGTGGGCTGCAGTCCCATACTCAACCACTATCCCACCGGGGCTCAGCTACTTCTTTATGTAAAGGCTGAGGGGGTCAGAGGGTCACCCACACTTGTTACAGGTCACGGGTTCAAATTAAAAGAGAAAACACAGAGAAGGACTGCAGATAGTCAGAATGGCACCTAAAGCTCTGTAGAGACAGCTCTTCTCCCTAGCTTGCTGATCTCTAGCACTATGGCCTGCAGGACTAGACACCCTGGTAAAATTGTAAGAGGTAACTCTGCATGAAGACAGTACCATGCGTAGAGCGCATGACACTTGGGAAGTGTGGAAAGGAGACAGTAATGGCTATAAAGCTGCAAAAGAAAAGCAGCAGATTCTGGAAAACTCCAAACTCACTGCCATTGAGTTGGTTCTGACATAGAGCAACAGTACAGGACCAGGTTTAACTGGCTCTGTGGGTTCTGGAGACTGCTAACTCTTCATGGGATACAGAACCTCATCTTCAGAGAGACTGGTGATTTCCAGCTACTAACCTGGCAGCAACCTTTCAATTATGAGCCTAGCCTTCAAAGACCGAACCCACCAGACCATCCCACCTGTTAGTACTGGACGGCGACAAGATAACTGGTTACTGGGCACAACCCTGAGTACATGAACTTCTGTTTCTTTTCTTTACCCAAAGAATTAAGGCAACATTGTATGACTATACCTGATGTGTGAGTGTGGGTAACTAGAGAAACAAATCCACAGAAACTCATATGTATACAAGAGAGTGTTTCATATAAAGGGTAAGTGTACAGTAAGATAGCACCCCAACCTAGTGCTAAGCCCATAAGTCCAACATGAGCCCAGATGTCTGACACCAATCTACAAGTTCCCCATTCTTAGAAAACACATGTAACGCATGGAGAAAATATGAGAATCAGTGAGCGTGTAAGCATGACAGCACTGGCAGGAGTCTCCACGAGGGCTTCATCGTGGTAGGTTCATGTGGTTCTCCTCAGTGATGTCTTACAGGAGCTGAGTCTTTCCCGTGAAAGCAGGGAGCTGACTAATGTCGCTGCACCCTGGTCTGATCATCAGAGATCAAGAGACCCAAGAACTAGAAAGATGAGATTCACCAAGTTATTTAATTAATCCCACATATGTCTATTGGCCAAGTTGGCATAATACACCTTAACTATCTCACCTGACCACTTAACCAATTTTTGAAAAGAAAAAAAAAAAAAGCAAGAAAGCTGGGGCTAAACAGTGAAGCTAAATACATAGAGATAATTCCATGTGTAGATGATTTATATGTCATCGGTTAAGCTATTATCTCTCAGCTGGTAACTCATTACCGGAGTAGAAAGCCTCATCTTTCTCCCAAGGAGCAGTTGGGGATTTGAACTGCTGACCTTCTGGGTTGTAGCCTACCACATGACCACTGTGCCACCAGGGCTCAAGGCAGTCTCCAATTCCAGGTGATCTTGTGCAGCAATGGTCTTGCATCGTCTCCATGATAGGTTGTGGTCACAGGGTTTTCACTGGCTGATTTTCTGAAGCTGATTCATTACCCTTTCTTCCAAAATTTCTCTAAGTCTGGAAAATCCACCTGTCAAACATGGCAGCACCCAATCTTCAAGCAGTGGTAGCTGACATTGTTGTTACTGAGCTTGGTGCACTGTTGTTGTTCCGAATTGCTTTGGGGGGGGTTTCAACTCATAGGGACTCTGTATACAATAGAAATAAACCAGACCTGGTCCTGCATCACCTTCACAATTGTTCCTGTGTCTGAGCCGGTTTTGCAGTCACTCTGTCAATATCTCTCATTGACAGTCCTGTTCTTTCAGGCTGACGCTTTGCTGTACCAAATGAGAAGTCTTTCTCCAAACAGCTCCTCTTGACATATCCAATGTACCTGGAACAAATTTTACTATGTCGGCTTCTAAGGAACATTCTGACAGTACTTCATCCAATACATATTTTTGGTTTTGTCTTCTGAAAGTCCAGGATACACTTAATATTCTTCACCAATAAGATACTTTAATGGTTTTATTCCTTCTGGGGTCTTCTTTGATCATTAACCAATTTTCACATGCATGTATGGTGGTCTAAAATCCTATTACTAGGGTCAGACCTACATCTTTGTCTTCAAAGTGACCTCTTATTGGCTGGGAGTTGAACCTGCATCTTAAATCCCTTATGGCTCTCAGGGACATCACCACTAACCAATCAATATGTCTTCCTCAGAGGTCTTTGCCCTAGGAACTTAAAACTTTTCTGAGCTCAAAGGCTGCTAAGCAGAACCCTTTCTGGGAGTTTGAGTTCCAACTCTTGTGAGATCTTCCCCCACATGTTGAAGTGTTCCTTATCCCATCCTCTTTCCTTGGTAATTCCAGCCAGAGGAGTAGTAGCTTAATCATAAACTAGTTACTTTCATATTATTGTATTATTATATATTTACTTTTCAAATTCTTCAACATGGAATCAACAATTCTTTTTTATGTAATTTTATTGGGGGGCTCTTACAGCTATTATCACTTCCAATACTTCATCTGTATCAAGCATATTTGCACACATGTTGCCACATTCATTTCCAAACATTTTCCACTTGAGCCCTTGGTAGACACTCCTCTTTAAAAAAAAAAGATCCTCTTACCCCTCCCCCCTTTTTTCAAATGAATCATTTAATTAGGGACTCATACACCTCTCCTACGATCCATACATACATCAATTGAATGCAGTCCTCACTTGCACACTTGTTGCCATCATCACTCTCAAAATATTCTCCCTCCACTTAAGCCCCCAGTTCCATCTCCCCATATTTCCCTCCCCCCCCCCATGAACCTTTAATAATTTACAAATTGTTAGTTCATATTGTACACTGTCCAATGTGTCCCTTGACTCACTTCCCTGTTGGCCATGCCCCAGAGAGGAGGTTATATGTAGATCCCTGAAATTAGTTCCCCCTTTCTACTCCACCATCCCTCCATTCTCCCAGTATTCCACTCCCATCACTCATCCTGAAGAAATATCTATCTTAAATTCCCCATGTTTCCAACTCCAGTGTACATCCCCTGTTCTAGCTACCCTTGTCTGGTAGAACCAGGAGCATGATAGTGGATGTGAGGAAGCATTTGAGAACTAGAGGAAGGATAAATATTTCATCGTTACTACAATGTACTTTAACTGGCTCATCTCTTCTCTGCAACCCCTCTGTAAGAGGATGTAGCTTCACCTATTGATGGGCTTTGGGTCACCAATCTGTAACCCCCCCCCCCCATTTATAATGATATAATTTCAGTTCCTTGATGCCTGACACTGGATCCCTTCGGCACCTCGTGATCATGCAGGCTGGTGTGGTTCTTCCATGTGGGCTTTGTTGCTTCTGAGCTGGATGGCCGCTTGTTTACTCAAGCCTTTAAGACCCCAGACACTAAATCTTTTCATAGCCGGGCACCATCAGCTTTCTTCACCACAGTTGCTTATGCACACATTTGTCATCAGTGATCATATCAGGAAAGCGAGCA